>JAVDBV010088146.1:0-13138 GCA_032619315.1 Piper longum | reverse complement strand
TCGGCTCGGCTTGTTTACATTAAAGCTCGGCTCATTTACATTAAAGTTCGGCTCGACTCGTTTTATAACGAGCCAAACTCAAACACACCCCTGCTCGGTTCGGCTCGGCTCGTTTACACCCCTAACTCTAATCCGAACCTAAATCCGAATATATTTTTTTCAACTTAAATTTGAACACGACGAAGCCCAAAGTTAGCAAATCCGGACCTGAACTGATAATAAATATATTACATACCTTTGTATAAAAATACAAAAAATTTAATTTAAAGAATAAATTGTCAACGCCTGCAATTATACATGTGATCAAAATATACAGACAACGAAAAAGAAATAAAGAAAGAAAGAAAGAAAGATGGAGGTAGATATAAAGACCGGCTTACTATTTATGCAGCCCTCAATCTAGGGTATACTAGAGCTAGGAGCTACTGACACAAATTGTGTGAGTATATATATACAAAGTGATTGAGCCATATACAACGAAACCAGTAAGATAGGATGTTTGTACAATAGCAAATGTAGTTAAAAATTTCCATCTAGAAAAGATTTCGATGGCAAGATTGATAAAAATAGTAGCTAATATAATACCTGGAAGGCATGAGAAAATATAAATAAATAAAAACTAAAACAAAAGAAAACATGCCTATTAACGACCACAAAAAGAAGGAACATATATGGGAAAAAAGATGCAGGCTTGCCAATTCCAATGAGAAAAGAAAAGATCCACTTGACCATCATAAAATAGTTAGTGGTGAGTCTCCTCCCTTTCTTATGTGCCTGCCATCAATTCAATACCATTAAGAATTACAAGAAAAAAAGAAAAGGAAAAAACATTGTGACATGAGTGTGAGTGTATAACCAAAAACCCCTAAATCTCGAAAAAAAATATATATTTATTAGCAAAAAATAAATATTTTCAGGTTCAAATCCTTAGTCCTATCTTTTGAGATCCACCCAAACCCAAAGACTTGGATCACATATAATTGAACCCAACCCTAACATTTTTACGGGTTGGATAAGGTGTTATGTTTAAAAATGAATGTCATTTACACCTTTTTTTTTTAATGTATTAAGATTAGGTAAAAAAAAATTGTAATAAAAAAGAAAAAAAATTGAGCACTCACTAACCGATGATATCTCCCTCCCAATAACATGGACTTCTTGTAACCTCTCATCTCTCCCTCGTTTTCTTCTTCCAAAACATCTCACCTTCTCTCCTCTCTCGCCGACGACACAGTGCCCGGCTTCTCGCCGCCGGCGCTTTCGATCATGGAGGGAGTGACTGAGATCGCCACCGCCAAGATGTTCGGCGGCTATAACAAGCGCTACCGCCACTACAGCACCGCCCTCGGCTGCCCCATGACCTTCTACGTCTACTTCCCTCCAGCCTCCGATGCGGCGCCGACAAAGCTACCGGTACTGTGCGCCTCTTCTTTTTATGGTCGGATCGTGGTTGGTCTGGGATAAAGTTGCTATCTTTGTTAAGAGTGTGGGTTCGGATTGCAACTTTGCAGGTGCTTTACTGGCTGTCGGGGCTTACTTGCTCCGACGAGAATTTCATCATCAAGTCTGGGGCGCAGCGTGCTGCTGCTGCTGAAGGTGTTGCTCTGGTTGCTCCGGACACATCTCCGAGTGAGTTGTTAGCTATTGTTCAACCCAATGATTGATGCTGTGTTTATTCTTATGTCCAAGTGTTTGTTGATCGTATTGGTCAGTGGTGACAAAGATATATCTAATGTTTGTTGATCGTATTCGTCAGTGGGTGAAAAATATATATGTAATGTTTGTTGATCATATTGGTCAGTGGGGGGGGAAAGATATATCTAATGTCTATTTATTAATTATTATTTTTAGATTTGATTTGATCTTCTTACCTTTGAATTTAGGAGGGCTTAATGTGGAGGGAGAGGCCGATAGCTGGGACTTTGGCGTAGGTATATTCCTGAAACTTTAATAAGTCACTGCTTCTCGTATGTTTTAAGTTTAATCTCTTGGATTTTTGTTTCGTGCTGTGTTAGCTTGAATTATGACAATCTTTTCGATGGCCTTCGAGTTCACTACTATGATTATCGAAAATATTATCTCTCTGCCATATTAAAATTGATCAATATTTGGTATCCACATTCATGACCTACTGTGTGGTTATTTTCTCCTTTTGTTGAATGTGTATACGCATATTTGTGTATAATTTTGTAGCTGCATCGGATTTTTATTTTCAGATCATGTAAGGTAAAGGTTTTTGTTTCCAATCCCCAATTGTTTTGATTTTTTTTTTTTTTGAGCAGGAGCCGGATTTTACTTAAATGCAACTCAAGTGAAATGGAAAAACTGGCTCATGTACGATTATGTTGTTAAAGAGCTGCCTGAACTTCTTGAAAAAAACTTCCCCAATCTTGATGTTTCATGTACCTCTATCTTTGGCCATTCTATGGGAGGTCATGGAGCATTAACAATATACTTAAAGAACCCCGGCAAGTACAAGGTAGTAAGTTTTTTTACATCTGTGCTAAAAACATGTTTATTTGTTTCTCTAGGTTTTTGGCTTTTCACTGCTTAGTTGTCAACGTGTTTAGTCTATTGCCCTAGGTACAGGATAGCCGTCCATGCTCACATATGGGCTACCTCATAGATTGATTAGTTTTTGGTGCAAATAATTATTATATGGGGCCACTGGGGATTGTATTTTATCAAAATCAGGCATAGTCCAATATTTGTGATTCACCACCAATGCTTGTGCATGCATTGCTGATCCTAAGCCCAGACGAAGGAGGAGGGGTCACATATTTTGCCTCTCTTTAATTAAACATTTAAATTATCAAAACTATACAATTAAATAATATGTTTTATAGCTGCAGTCTGTAATCTCCTTGTGATGTAGTCTGTTTCAGCATTCGCTCCAATCACCAATCCAATAAACTGCCCTTGGGGTCAAAAGGCTTTTTCAAATTATCTTGGTGACAATAAGTCTGACTGGGAGGTAAAATCATATAGTTTTCTATTTTATAGTCTTATATCACTGTTAAGTGTTTACTATCATAATGTAAGTTTAAAGGTTGTGGCTGAATTCTGGTTTATCGAGTTAGTGAACTTTGGCAATGCAGGAATTTGATGCGACTTGCCTAGTTGCCAAGTGTAATAGAGTATCTGCTCCAATTCTAATTGATCAGGTTTGTGACATCTCTACGTTCTTGAATAATTCTCGCACATATTTATTTTATAATTTTTAGAATATATATGGAAGAGAACTGCCAAAAAAGAAACCCCCCTTCTCTTTGGTTTTCGAAGTCTTTCAACTAAAAAAAAAGAACTGCCAAAAAAGAACCCCCCCTTCTCTTTTGTTTTCGAAGTCTTTCAACTAAAAAAAAAGGACTGCCAAAAAGGTTGTGAACTTTGTGTTTTATTGGTATTTGTACATCTAGAAAATGTAGGTTTTTTCTTACAATATTTACCTTTTTATTACTATTGTTGGTCAACAGAAGCTGTTCACTGATAAATTTTTTTGCCAATGATCAATAACCAAGTAGCTATGTAGATCAGGTAGTCTAGAAGCTCTTTCTAAGTCTGCAGATGTGGCAAGCACGTGTCAGGTTCTTCAAATGGGAAGCCCCAGATTTTGCTTTTAAGTTCTATGTTTACCGAACTGCCCTACCTTCTTTATTTATTGAGGAAAGAGCATATTCTCGACCCGCCACAATTATGATATGATCAGTAGCAGATAGAAGTGATGCATTAAATGTCTCCTCAAGTTTGTTTTCTGATAGCTGATGATAAGGTTTCCTTGTTTTAGGGGGAGGATGACAAATTCTTACACGATCAACTTCTACCCCATAAGTTTGTTGAGGCTTGCAAGAAAGCGAATGCTCCAGTTCAACTACGGATGCAGCCTGGCTATGATCATTCCTACTTTTTTATTTCCACCTTCATCGACGATCATATCCACCACCATGTACAGGCTATGAGATCAAGCAAAATATGACATGTCCTATGGCCTACAGGATCGGGGAGTATGAATTGTCCGAACTCTTTGATAGAGATATCCGTTTAAATTTCTGCCTATGTTTATGTTACCGTGCACTATACATTTGTTGTTTGTTATTCTGGCGTCTGCCCTATGTGTTCCAATAGACCTTAAAAGTTTTACTATTGAGGGAGGAGATGGAAGTCGCTGACGTTGCTGTGTTATATCATTATGTGGACAGCTTATGTTATTGCGAAAAAGTGAAGCAGTTGTTATAATTAGTAAGATGATCCATACAAATTAAGAACATTGGTGTCACTCTGTTTGTTCGGAAGGAGCTCTGGAAACCAAAAATTCTGTCCTTTGATTTTCGTGAAGACGTTTTTTAATACAAAAGAAGTGTTACTTTGCAGTTGCCTTCGATCTGATGGTTGTGATGGGATCGATGGATTAATAAGTTTCCTTCGGTGCACTTGTTCTCCCTAGTGGCACACGTCTCTTCTCCGGTCGATGCGCAATGAAGGAGCAAGCGTTGTTCGTTTCCGTTTGTAACAAGTAGATTGTTAGTCATGGAGTGTGGCAATGGGGTAGAAACTTAGATTACGAAATTTAATATACTTACATGGAGGTATGTCTCTTTTTTTCTGGTTTGTCTACTTTGCTATGCCTTCATATTGCTAGCTCAGTGTTGACGTTTTTCTCATCGCTTTGAATGCTTGGAATGAAAGCAATTTCCTGCCACTCTTTTCCTCCAATATTGTGTTCTTTAGCCAAGCGGGAGCAGCGAGTGGTGAGCAATTGCTGGACTGCGGTGCGGTGTTGTATGTCCTCTGGCAAAGGTGCCAACTTAAAGCAGCCCTTGATGACGAGAGTTTCAAGTGCCTTGGAAGTGCTTTGATCGTGCAACCTTCTTGAATTTCCAAAGTTTTTATATCGGTAAGATTTGGTAATTCCATGAGAAGTGTTCCTGCAGGCTCCTCAAGAGCCAACCTCTCCAAGGCTGGCCGGATGGATGGTCTCCATGTCAGTTTATCACAGTAGCTGATGGTGAGCTTCGTTAATGTTTCAGCGAAATAGCAAGGTAGTTCCTTCAACTGTGGGCAATATTTTGCTTCTAATTTTCGAAGACGAGGCATTGTCGCTAGGTCACCTTCTTCAATGGCCAGCGGCATCCATTCTGTTAATTTATGCATTCCCCAGAATGTTAACTTTTCCAGCTTTGGGAAGCCTCCCTTGCCTCCTGTGAGATCCTCTTTTGTTTAGCTTTTGCACTTCATTCATTCTCTTCAAGTGTAGGCTCACAAGGGATGGCAACTACCCCAGTGCAGGAAGCTGCCGACAGGAAGAGCCGTGGAGGTTGATCTTAACCAAATTTGAGAATGAGGGGTCCTCCAGCCGATTCACAAAGCTTTCGCCGCGGTAATTGGAGATACTCGGCCTCTGGAGATTTGTGTGAGGACGAATATTTTCAATTACACTGTGCAATTCATTTTCTCTCTTTCATGAAAATTCTCCAATATAATTGCAAGTCAGTTACATGTTCTTTTATCCTGAAGTTTAGCAAGCTTGACCTCGTCTTCTCCACTAAATCCAGGTATTCATGCTGAGAAATCCTTGAAGGTGGTTAAACTTTTCTAAATCTTTGATCCCGCATAATCCACTGTCGTTGCTTATACAGAATTTTGACAATGTCCTGAGGGAGCTTAGTTCTCGAAATTTTTCAGGCAGGTTTCTTAATTTCTCGGTTCCTACAAATTCAAGGTGTCTAAGACTAACCAGCTTATCAAATCTATTTGGAAGTGCACATAGCAAGCTGCATTGGTCAAGTCTCAAGGTCTGTAAACTGCACAGATCAGTAACAGAAATGGGCAGTGCCGCTATTTTTGTCCCAGACAATTCAAGGTCTTCATTGATCCAATTATGGATAGCACTTCGGGGATGCTACTGTAGCCCAGATCCAGCACTTTCAGACATCTCAAATGTTGAAACACATCAGAAACGATATTAGTGGGTCCAATTGGGAGAACAACAAGAGATCGCAAGCTTTCGAATTCGCTTGCTAACCTTAGAACGGATCCAACGTTGTCACTACTGTTGAAGAGGTAATGACGGGCCCTGCTAACTTTTACATTTGCAATTTTTGTGTAGACGAAATATTGGAATTGGAATTAGAATCGGAATCGGTTTTGGAGGAAGTAACTGAATCGGATCGGTCTAAATTAGTTAAAAATTGGTCTACTTGAATTGGTCTAATTAATCATATATAATAATTTGATAACTCATAATATAAATATATAAAAATTAGGTATTGATATCATTTTGATATTATTGTGTGTATTATATTTTATAATATTTTTTATATTTTTAAAAAATATTTTTAATTAATTATTATTTTTAACTCAAATTAAAATCAAGTCAACTTTTAATTATGAAAATATCACTCCTGATCTTCATCCCTGCTTTGCCTCCCCCCGTTGTCCCCGCCTTGCCTGGACTCCCTCTACCGACCTCGCCCCGCTTGGACTCCCCCCCGCCAACCCCGCCCTACCTTGCCAAAGTGAAGGGGGGGCAGCGGCGGCAGAGGGAGAGTAAATGATATTTTTATTATTATAAATTTTTAATTTTTATTTTTCTCATATATAAATAATTTATATAATATAAAATTAAGGATTCCACACCAAATTTATCCAATTCTAATTTTTAATATAAATAATTTATATAATATGAATAATTTTTAATTTTTATTTTACCCGATTTGCCCAATCCAACTTAAATCGATTGATTTAGAATGGAATTGACTGATTTAGGTGCAGACTACAATAACCTCTTGCTGTATGTCCGGCAAGTTTTTGAATAAGATCATGCATCTTGAACCTGTCCTATTATCACTTTTTTCCTCGTAGAAAAAGGATCGGCCTAATAGTTCATCAATATGCTCTCCACCTCTCTACTCCATTTCTTTTTCTCCATCGCCATCCTGAAACCATGGCCCATCCATTGCCACACATAGAAGTCCTTCTGCTAAACTTTGAGGGTGTAATTGAGCAATACTCAAAGCACTGTCTTACTTGTGGTGATAGGCTGTAGTAGCCAAGTAATAGTGCTGGTGGGATCTTGGACTGCGGAACTTGTGTTTCCCATGTTTAGCTTTGCAGGAAATGTTCCCGGTTTGATCTTGATTTCATGTACTGCAGCCCTCTGGCAACTTTCAGGGCCAGAGGCACGCCTTGTCACTTCTCAACAAATTTCCTTCCAACCTTCTCCCCCTTACTGCTTTATGGCTAAGCACAGCCCAGGAATATTCAGGGAAGAGCCGCCCCCTTCAACTGGTGTTTATAGGTAGGCTGGATCAGCTTTTCAATTATGTCATTGTAGGTGATGACAAATATTTTACTACCAAGCGGGCATTAAAAATAGTTGATAGAAAATCGTATAATTCAGGTTATCTTTTCAAGATGTTATTGTGAATATACGAGTGTTCAAAGCTGTAAAAGATATTCATTTTGAAATCAAATTCTGCAAATTTCTTCTTTTTTGCAGTTGTACTCTGGAGAGCCACTCTTCCATTTTGTAGATCTTATCAAGGAGAAGAAAATACAGTTGTTTCCAGCAATTTATTCATTAAAATTAATATGAGATCAAGCTTCCTAAGATAAATAGTTCTTTTAATGGTAGTGGACTGACTCGCAAGTTCAAACAAAACCTTGCACTGAATTGACTTGATAGGTCACGTATCTTGTCATGAACTCACCAAACCAGTCAAAGGTTGTTTATAACTTGGCTTTTGATGAACCAAGTTAAAATAAATCGTTCTTGTTGAGCCAAGTCCCAAGTTTTTTTGAACACCAAATCACTAAAACTTCGTCTAGCCTTCTCTTTTGAAGCCTGCCTGCATTGTGGAAGGCAACGTTTTTGCATGGTTTTGTGTCATCTGTTCTTAGGATAAATGAATCAATTGTTGGTACAAAACAATCTTACAGACCTTAAAGGCAGCTCAGATAAATTGTAATTTGTACATGATGATAATGTCTTTAGATTGATAAAGAAAATGCATTTTATCATTCAACCTGTTTGCTTTTAACTTCGCCTGGTCAATCTCAAGTCTAGTAGATATATTCATTGATTGTCCACTGAGACTTCTACCTTCTTCAGTTGAGCTATTTTGAGAATTTTTCTTGTCCCAGCTGTTCTGCCTGTACCTTGTGCCCTTAGTAAATGAATTTGTCTTTTGGCATTTGCTTACTAAATATAAATATGAAAGACTCCATTCTTATTGAAATGTTAGTGTGGAAATATAACTGATGATAATAATAATAATCTTGTTGATCATAATATTTATGAACTAAGAAGTTTGGCCAATTTCCATGAAAATAAAGCTATGCAAATCTGTTCAGTGTAGGAAAAATGCTCCAATATATATTGTCATAATCATTTGTCAAATTAAATCATAATAATGGCTTGAGCCTAAGGGATTTAAAATAAAATTTCTATACAATGTATCTACACTTATCGAAAAATCACCTTCTACGTCTCTCAATTAGACACCAATAAGAACTTAAAGCACTAAAAAATAATATGTAATGTATTTATTAGGAACATTATTGTGTTTGCCATAAATATAAGACTACCTCATTATTCTAATTTTTTACCTTTAATGACAAATCCAGAACTTAACATTTTATTAATCAAAGTGTTTTTTTTACAAAGTACTTAACCCAAACGGTTTTATAGTTTTATGAAACTTGTAATTAGGGTTATTTTCGATTTTGTTTGGTACACAATTCAAAGATTAGCTTGATATTACACGACTCAAATCTGAACTTGCACG
The DNA here is from genome assembly GCA_032619315.1 of Piper longum. Lineage (NCBI taxonomy): Eukaryota > Viridiplantae > Streptophyta > Magnoliopsida > Piperales > Piperaceae > Piper > Piper longum. The sequence goes on along the minus strand of JAVDBV010088146.1, from coordinate 4,355 downwards.
TGGACAGCACAACTTAGACTTAGAACTCGATACTCTATATAAAAAATATAATTTTATCATATTTATCTTAAATACCTTTAAAAAAATATAACCCATTATAAAATATAATTATATTATATCATAATTAAAAATATTTTATACATAATTAAATTACCCTTTATACATAATCATGTTAAACTTTAGATATTTTAATTATAAAATAAATTTTAGTACAATTTATATAAAAATAACATAAATAAATAAAAATAAAACAAATTCAATCTCAAATCAACTTGAATACTTTTTAGTTCATTTAGAACTCGAAATCAAATCAAACAAACTGAGCTTGAGCCGAGCAAAACTCAACTCAATTCACCAAATGAGAAGAAACTTCCAAATAAAAATTAAATCAAATATACAATTTAAAATTTGAGAAAATTAAGAGCCTATTAATAATAAAAATCCTAATTAAGAACAAAACTAAACATAATCAACTTTTTATATCTTGTCCTGCATTACTGTATAGAATAATGTTAAAAAAAAAATCCGACTTGATCAAAGAGCAAACCAACAACCAAAACTTCTTGAACCGTAGAAAAAATACTCGCTTCTTCCAACTATGGCCACCACTGCTAAATGCAAGATAAAACATTTTTTGATGGTAATTCTTTTCGTGACAGCGCGGACAGGACGTCGTTCCCTGCGGCCACTTGATGATTCCCACTTTTGGTCACCAACAGAAGCTCGATTTTTGCCCCTATCGTTTCTCCAGAAGCCATGGTCCAGATCATCTTTGCCGTGGTTTTGAGGAACCTATTTACATCAAGACAAATATCGATTTGCTCCTTCATTTACCAAATTCTACTTCGACAAGTCTAAATATTTTCTGGATTGAGTTTATCACTATCCCACTGCCTTCTATGACATGAGCATTCCTGGCAATTGTCGCCACTGCTTCTGGACCATAGCTTGATAGTTCCATCATGTGATGCACTAACTATATACAGTCCATCTAAATAACAAAAATAAAACGAATCAAGAAATTAGCCAAGAGATGCAAATGCTAGTGTCATTCAAAAAGATCAGTTTATATTAAAGCACCTTGAGTAATGTCCACACATGTCAGTCTAGCTTCGTGAGCAGCTAAAGTCTTCACAGGCGAAAAATCACGAGCAGACCATACCTGCAGAAAATAGAATAATGGTAACTCCCAATAGAAACAAAAGATTTTATCACTAGTTTATTTCCAATAAAAATATCAAAAAATAGTTTTACTACCTTAGCTGTTGTGTCATAGGAAGCAGTTGCCAAAAAGTATCCTGCCTGAGGTTCATATTTAACTTGAGAAACAAGGTGCGAATGTGCAGGTATTATCTGCATTGATTTTCTCTTTCTTAAATCCCAGATTCGGCAAGTATTGTCTTCACTTCCTGTAGCTAAATGATACCCGTTAGGAGAGAAGCTAATGCCTAGGATCTGAAAATGACCCAGACAATAATAAGCCACAACTTTTCTTGACAAGAATAACAGCGGATAACTGTCAAAATAGTAAAAAAACTACAAGACGCTAACAATTACCGAACTTAATTCTCAGAGATAATAACAACAATGACATATCTGAATCAAAATAAATCTTGAAAAACCTGAAAAGTTTTATCTTACACATGTATTACCAGAAATTCCAAAACAACGAGCAACTCTTTATAGAATGAGATGCAATGCATGATGTACTTAATTTTAGGACCTAGCCAGTCAATCATTCTAATCAAAACACATACTAAGAAGCGAAAACTATGAGTGTCATGTTTTTTTTAATCCAAATTAAAATTATGAGCGTCATGTTGAGCAACATGTTGCAACTACTAGATAGTACAGGACGCCTGGAAACACAATTTTCATTGTTTGAGGATTGATAGAAAAAATTGAGATGGCATCATCGCCACTTAATATATTAAGACTCTAAGCTACATAATTTAAACGTGCACATCATGATCTTAACTACCAATGTAAATACTAGGTAACACACAAATAAAAAGTAAGTTATGGCAGAAAATTACTGGCTTTATGTGGCCTTCCAATGCAAGGATGCTCCTCCCAGTACGTAAATCCCAAACACGTGCATGAGCATCCAACCCACATGATGCAGCCAAGGACCCATCACGATGGAAACAGATCCCATAAACACCTCTGCTGTGACCTTCTTGGAGAAGTAACTCTGTACCAGTTTCAGCTTCCCATAATCTCCAGGTTTTATCAAAACTAGTAGTCCCTAAGTATTTCCCAGATGGATGAAAAGAAACTCTTGCTAAACGATCTAAATGACCCTCAAATGTGTGTAGAAGTATCCCATCACTGTTCCACAACTTAGCTGTTCGATCAGCAGAAGCGGAGACTAAGTGGTCGCTGACAGGTGAAAATGCCACATCAGTTGCTCGCTCGGTGTGGCCTTCTAGTACGGTAACCTTTGTCACTTGTGGTATGCTCCACAGTGTAATCAAGTTACTCCGAGAACTAGTTAAAAACACATAAGGTTAAAGTCCAAACCATAACATACCATAGTTTTTAAACAGACCACAAAAAAACTAATTTCTAGATAACAGTTTTGCAACAATAACGAATATATATGGTCCTTAAAACGCAAGCCATAGAATTTCGGAGCCCCCTGTCTCTAGTGTTTACGTTTATACCAGGTCTTCACTTAAAATAAACAGACGTTAACAAGCATTGTGAACCAACGGGCAATCAACAAAACATACACACACAATAAAAAAACGTTGACTTTTCAAAAACATGAAAGAAAAAATCGTTTCTTTTTCTCATTGATTATTAGCACCGTTGGATGGTTTTCTTCTTAAGTTCACCCCCAACGTGAAAATTCCTCTTTCAATTCCTACACAATACCATCCAAGGGTATACATTATAATCACCTACATCTTTTAATCAGATTCAAACCTCACAAATAAGTTCGAATAAACCAAAGAGCCAAAAATAAAAAATAAAAAAAAAATCAACAAGAGAGGTATATCCATACCTAGTCGCAAGCAGCTTCCCATCTATGGAGAAAGAACATCCCGAGAGTGGCCTACCATCTCCAATCTCGCTAACACTAAGATTGAACCCCTTGGCCTGATTCAGAACGCAATCCATCTCGGCCCCCTCGTCCTCGTCTGGATCGTCTCTCCTTCTCTTCGCCCGCATAATCCTTGAAGCGGCACGCGCCATCGAAAACTTCGCAATCTCCACCCTCGCTCGAGCGAGACCCTGCGATCCTTCCCTGTAGCACGGGTACAGCGCACTCTCTTCCTCCTCTTCCACCCCCCCAGCTGCCGCCGCCGCCGCCGCATCCTCCTCCTCCAACGCCTTCAAGAATCAATCAAGATGCCCCTCCGCGTCGAGGTTCGCCATGATCGCCCTCAACCGATCCCGCCGATCCATCTCCCTCTCCCCGTGCAGCGTCACCGGCTCCCCTAGCCGCCGCAGCCGCCGCTGCACCTCGCCGTCGTTGGTCGGGACAGCGAGGGCGCCCGCGCGGCGCTTCAAGAGCAACTCCTGCCTCTCCTTCTCATGCCACCCCCGCACCACCCGGCCGACTCCGCCCGACGAATCGACCGAGTCCGCGCCGCCGTCGACGCTCGCCGGCGGCGGCCGGAGGCGGGATGCGACAGGATGATGAGCGTCGCCGGCGTAGTCCATGGCCGGCATCGGAGGAACCCTAAGCCCCGGAATTAAAATTTTGATTTAAAAAATAGGTGAGACACTTTATAAATAAAATCCAATACTTTTCATGTTTTTATTTTTTATTATAATTCTAGTTCAATACGGAATTCCCCGGAATACACTAAATATTTATTAATTACATATAAAAATATTTTTTTTTGAAAAAACTGTAACTAAATTTTATAAGTAGAATATTATAATTTTAAACTCTTTATAATATTTAATATATTTTTAATTTAGATAAAACTATACTTGTAATTTTTTCTTAACAATAAATAGTAATAAATAAATAAGAATCCTATATTATATCAAAATAAATCAAAAAATATTTTTAAAAAATTTAAATTGACAAACTTTAAGTTGAGTAATATAATTTTAACATAAAAGTAAAATTTTATCTTATTTGTTAAGACAAATTGTATCGAACTCAAATTTTCAACTAAATCACGTCGAATACTCCTTTACTTAAGCCGAAATAACCTCCGTTAATATATTATTATCAAGACAAGTATTTATTTACAAATTTAAACCAATCAAACAGAATACACTCCATTTTCAAAAACTACTTAAAAGAAACTCATATCTTTTACTACAAATAATAATTTTATGAACAAAACATAATGGTTAATTAGGAAACATGACAAATCTTAATTAAAAGT
>JAVDBV010088143.1:13443-59072 GCA_032619315.1 Piper longum | reverse complement strand
CCTCTTAGGCCTATATATATATATATATAGGCCTAAGAGGGGATTTATAAAATAGGCCCGAAGGCAACTTGCGGTGGATATTGTTTTTGAAATCATTCTCAAGGGATCTCATCCTCGATGGTTATTAATCCGAAAATAATTCGGCTAAATGGCCCGAGTTAAGTGGGATCCGATAAAGTGCCACTTAACCCGTCTTGCAAGTCATAAGTCAAACATGTAATAGAAAGAGCGTAAAAAAGAGACGAGTCCTAAATGGATCTGGTACAAGCTCCAAGCGTGTCATCGTATGCCCGTTAACTAAATGATGCATCAAACTCATGAACATTGCACACAAAATACAATCATCATCAATCAAGTAAATCAACAATCATTCGTATATATAACTCTAAGTCATCCTATTCATACCAATTTCACTGTATTTTTCTAAATTACATCATTGTTAATTATCATGATCAAACTCGATCTATCTCATTAGATTACTTACTATTCATCTCATACTCAATCACATCAGGCAAACCTTCACTTCATTTATAATTAGACCTTTATCATGACAATTAATAAACCCTAGCATGATCTGCTAACAATTATCAATCGTAAATAATAAACTTAGACGTAATTATACCTCGCGTCGTCGGCAATTGGCGACAACTAGGGTTTTGGAGTGCGTGCATCTCGAACCTTGAATTCAGCACTCGATGGCCTCCGAAGTTTGACCGGGTTCGACTGGGTGAACTCTGAAGAAGATCCGGCAAATTCCAACAATCTGGTTTTCTGGCAAATTCTGGCGATTTTTCGGCAGGTTCAGTGGTTTCCCGATGACTTTCCTGCGATTTTCCGGCGATAATCGCCGACAATGTATACTCGCCGGATGGTGGTTGTATTGGGTACCATCGGAACTAGCTTGGCAAGCCCAACGCGTCTGTGGCGTCGATGTGGCTGACGGAGGTGGTGGCTTGCCGGAAAATGACAAAATAGGACGGCAGCTATGGGTGGTTATACCCGGCAAGCCAGGGCGGCGACGGGTTCCGATCTGGTCGAGGAAGAAAGCTGGGTGGTCGGTGACGCTGAGGTGGCTACTCGATGACGACGACGACGGTCGTCGGCAGTAGAATCGATGATGGAAGCTCGGCGCAAGGGCGTGGCTTCCTCGCATCGTGGAGGCTGGGCAACGGCTAGGCCTGGCCAGGACGGCACGACGACACCGTCGTAGGGTGGAGCGGCGTCAGTCGGCGGCCGGGTGGTGCCGACAGAGGTGATGCATAGTGGAGGTGGCGGCTAGGGTTTGGGTGAAGGAGAAGGTGTCTGGCGGTGAAAAACTAGTTGGGTGGCATGCTTGTGAATAAAACTTGACCCGACTTTGAGTCGAGTCAAAATAATTACTAACTCGTAATAAATTCTAAAAACAATCCAAAAAATTGGGAAAGTCCCATAAAATAAAATAAACATCACAACATCGAAATGACATGCTCTATAACTAATAATCCACCCAAACTACCCATAATGCGATAAACGGCCTAAAACTATTTCTACGATCAAACTGTATAATAAAAAATATATACTGCATACTCTCATATATTATGATAACTCATTCTTTCCTACTGTATTCATGGCGTTATCATTATATACTTGGGTACACATGACCCTCATGGCTCATACACGCGACCGGCGTCAGTTCAATACACGTGTTGGGAAACATAGTCAACTCGAAAATAGTGGTCGAACCAACCAATTCTGAATATAAAACCCTAACTCGAATCATGGGTTTTGCATCATTAATCACATCATGCAACTATTATTATAATCAGACTTTTATCTCGACAACTAATCAATCCTAACATGCTATGCTAAGTATCAATTTTTAAAAAGTTGAGCAATATCTAACATTAAATAATTGGAATTCCATCTCGTACTCACATCCAAACACAAAATTCTTTTACTTTCAATCTTCTCAAATTTTGCACACTCCTCAAATTTCTCGTAACGAGCTGAAGATGCCTTCACATACTTAATTGCTTCTTGAACACGAAAAATGGATATGTCTATATCTTTCAAACCATCTTTAACTATCAAATTTGTAATATGTGCACCACACCTCATATGAAATAATTCTCCCTTTACAAAAAGAGGATTCTTGTTGCCTAATTTTTTTTTAAATATATCACAACATTGTCATTAGAGGCAGCATTGTCCATTATTAAAGTAAATACTTTCTCAATATCCCAGTCTCGTAAACATCTTTCAATTTCTTTTCCACAATCCTCTCCTTTATGACTGGGAATTGAACAAAAATTCAATATCTTTTTATTTAACTTCCAATCACGATCAATAAAATGAGCAGTGTGGCACATATAATTTAGATTCTGGTTTGATGTCCATGTGTCCGTAGTGATGGAGATTCTTTGACCTGTTACTTTGAAATAAGTTTTCAATTCCTCTAACACATCAACATAATGACCAAGGCAATCTCTTGCTACTGTAAACCTAGAAGGAATGGGAAATCCCGGACACATGGTATACATGAAAGGTTGAAAACCCTCACTTTCCACAAATCTAAATGGTAATTCATCTAAAATGAGCATATCAATGATCACTTTTCTAATAGAAGAATTATCTGCTTTACAAATTATCACATTTCCTTCATTACCTCCACTTCCTGAATGAGGATCTACTTGGGCTGAATCAGATGGCTTCTTGGGGCAAGAAGATAACTGACTTATAAGCGAAGAAGTGCCATTTCTAGAACTATAAACATACTCTTTAGAGCAGTAATTGCATCTGCTTCTATCGCTTCCACCAGTTTGATCTTGAATCTTTGTAAAATGTCTCCAAACTTTTGATCTTGGCTTCATAAACCTCTTCTTTGTTGGTACAATTTATTATTGAGAATTTGTTGTTGAAGCAACTTGGCCATGCTCCATTGGATCATCTTGGGTGTGATAATCAAATTTGTTTGACATCTAACAAAAAAAATTGAAAAAACCTAAATAGCCAACAAATGAGTTACAAATATTAGGGATTGCACAACTCATCAATACACATAATATAAGTTCTTATTATAACTCAAGCATACAACACCAACATAAAAAGAGGCAATCCAAGCAATTAAAATAGAACCAACCCAAAAGAAAACAATATAAAAAACTTTTTTTTTATATTAGCAACATTTCCACCACCAGGATTAGCAGCATTTCCACCACAAGAAGATAGTTCATTTTAAAATAGCTTGACAAGTTCCTATGAAAGATAGCTTCACTCATTTTTGTTTGTTTTCTTGGTTTTTTTCCACTTTTGACTATGGATAAAAAGAGGCCTAAACATTGCCTCAGTAAGTTTCATTGTCAAGATAACAAATGCATTAGTAACACATTCTTTGACCGCATCTATATCCTTGACAGATGATGGTTTCTGACGACGAAGATCCAATGACAGTAAACACTGATAAAAAATCTTAGCGTGATACAAATTCACAGATGATCTATCCATTTTACTGATTAATCTAGTAATCATCTATAAAAACTCAGATATACTCCAATCACCATGATGTACAACCTCAGGGCACATCTTCAGTAGAGGTGCTACAAGAAGCCGAACCTATGTAGAAGTTTATTTGACATCCAACCTAATTAAAACATTCTAGACACAACCAAGAACAAAGAACAAGCAGAACAAAGAAAAAAAATGTCTTACAAGAATTTTTTCGGTGACAAGAATTTTAACTGCATCAGCCTTTTGTTGCAGTTTCAAATGCATTCTCGAAGAACATTCTAGATTCAACAACAATCACTTCCCACCACCCCTGCTCAATCTGTGAGGCAGCGTAATTAAAAAATTTTCAATTTTATTAAGTTTCAAGATCCTTGCCAATATTTTTTCTCTTCTATTGCCACCTACAATCAAGACACCCAAAACCATGTTTCCTTTTCCTTCTATTATGACCTGAACACTCCGATAGATGAATAGTTGGCACAAAACTATAGCAGTTCCTTAAAGTTTCTCTCTATTTGAAACTTAGATGTGCAGTTCATGTAATTAATACACTACTATTAGTTAACAGTCATGCATATTACCAATCCAAACCAAACATTTACAAACCAACCAAACCAAGAAGAGATCTAAACAAAAGTAGCATAAAAAACAATCTAAACAACAAAGACAACTAATTTCGCACAAAAAATCATCAATCTCAAACCCATCTAACCAAAAAGTGTCATAACTTGGTCAAAAAATGCAGAAAAAACATCAAAAATTCAATTTAACCTGTCCCAATAAACCCTAATTTGAGCATACTCATATACTAAAAATCCACTAACCAACCAAACCCAGAAGAAATCCCAACACTCTCAACAACAAAGACAGCTACTTCCACCACAAGAACGCTATGAATAACTGAAAGAGCCACACAAGAATAATTGAAAGGACCTGTAAAGATCATTGAGGAGCTCCAGCGAAGGGAGAACGTTCCTTTGCAGATTTGGAATAGTCCCACCGGAGTAGTCCTAGGCTCCTAGCCACCGTAGTGGGGAGGGAGAGGGGAAGGCGGAAGAGGGGAAGGCTGTGGGGAGGGAGAGGGGAAGGTGGAAGAGGGGAAGGCTGTGGTGAGGGAGAGGGCAAGGCGGTGGGGAAGGACTTGGGGTAATTTGGATTTCGGGTATTCGGTTTGGAAATGATTCTGAATCAAATAAATCATAACCAAATAAGAATATTTCGGTTAAACCGAAATAAAACCGAAAACCGAATAAGATCCGAAATTACCGGATCGAGTTTGGTTCGGTTGGTTCGGTCGGATAACCGAACCATGCTCAGGCCTACTCATCCCTGAGATACTTTACAAGCCAAATTGAACACGTAAACTTACAGTAATTACACCATTTCAAATCAGGAGTACTACACGACCACCGGTGTAAGCACAATATAAGATCATAGCCAATTTTACATATAATAATCATATCTAATTAGTGTTATAACAATCTTCATAAGGTCAATAAGATCTTTTAAAATAAATTACTAAAAAGATACAAATACAATAATCAATTGGAGTACACTCCCTTAAAATTAAAAGTGGAAAAATGGCAAATATAGCTTTAATAAAGGCTATCTAATCGGAAATCCTACTTTTCAGTCTTTCTTCCATTTCCTTAAATTTCACATTGAAGCGCTAACATTTCTTTATAAACCAAACTTCTTATTTATATCCAAATACTCCATTGCTTGTGTAAAGAGTAAAGACTCCAGCCACTCTTGGTCCTATTAATTGGGACGACAATAAAGGGGGGCGTATCCAGATCAAGAAAAAAATCTCAAAGTTGGACGGCGTCCATGAACTCCGTGTCCGCCACCAGCGCCGCCATGGCATCGCTGTAGAGACAGATCTCAAGCTCCACTCCGCCGCCGCCTTCCCTCGCCGGAAAGGCCATGACCTTCCCCTCGAACTTGTTATCAATCCCACTTCTCACCGCCTCCGCCCTCCCCCACCCGAAATCCACCCCGTAAACGTCAAACTTAGACGAGCTCCCCATCATCACCTGCCGACGGTGCGGCAAATTGCTAAATCTGAGGACCACAGGCGACATCCGATAGCCGTCGAGCAGTTCCCGCACCGCCTTGTCGTCGAACGCGGCGATCCTCTCGCGCAGCCGCGCCGCCGCCCACCCCAGCCCGTTGCCCAGCAGCTCGCTGACCGTCACCTCGTCGGCGACTCCCCCAATGGCGTTGCCGAAGTACTCGCCGGGGAGTGGCGGGGCCAGGCGGGGACGGCAATCGGCAGAGAAGCGGTAGGTGGTGAAATCGTCGGCGGGGAGCTTCCATGCCCGGACGATGGCGCGCCATACTAGAGCGGAGAGGGCTTGGAAGGAGGAGACGCTGACCTTCTCGACTTGTCTTTGAGCTCGGTCTTTGAGCTTGGCGATGGCGGCTGCCGTGAAATGGAAGAAGCGGTCTTTCATGCCCGACGGGGGCTCCAACCGCTCTATGAAATCGTCCGGATTAACAAACGGCACTCCGCTTATGTCAGCCTCTTCCACCACGGGCAAGCAACCGCGGATCACCGGCGGCCGAGATATCCGACTCGAACCAGTTCGTGTGATCTCCGCCCATGAGCCAAAGAAGTGCCAAAAGGCGGTGCCGTCGCCGACGACATGGTTGAAAGCGCATCCGAGGAAGAACCCATCAACCAGCTCCGTCACCTGCACGCCCAGCAGCGGCTTGGAGTGCCCATCGTGGTTGACGGCGTAGTTGAGCGGGAATAGATCGTACACTACGTCGGTCGGCACGTCGGCCGCAGCGACGTCGGCGACCGACACTCCGTCGGCAGCGGCATGGACGAGCTCGGCTCCCTGGCCGTTGCAGTGAATGAAGAAGGAAGCGGAGGCGGAGTCCGGGGAGAGGCGGGTAAGGAGGCAGCCGGCGAGGGGGTAGTAGAGGGAGAGGGCGTGGGAGAGGGAGTAGGTGAGGTGGGGGAGGAGGAGGTTGGGAGCTAAAGGTTTGTGAGAGAAGAGGAGCCCCTTTTGTATGTAGCGAGCGGAAAGGCCTGGCAGGTCCCATGAGGTGAGGGGTATGAGATCAGGAGATTCTTGGCGATCAACGGTGGTTGGGCGGACGAGGGTGGTGGAGAGGACGCGGACGGCCGGCGCTGCCATAGGTGAAGCTTTCCTAAGCTGTCAACCAGAAGGAGCGGTGCCGATTGGAAAGACATTATCATATTCTACACTCTCACTTTAAAAAAAAGAAAAGTCTTGGTACTCCCGCGCACCTCCTCGATGGGGTTGGTATGTCGGAAACCACGTGGTTCGATGAGGTTTTTAGACTGATAAGTAAAAGAATGAATAATAAAAGAATAACGTCTTTGGCGTGAGTTTATGATATCTACGGAAAAAGCTTTGCTAGGGCAGAAGCACGCTAATTAAATCTCAAATAAATGAGATCAACAAAATAAAAAACAAAAGAAGGCTTGGTTTCAGCAATAATGGATGTAATAATATCAGCAATATTAAATTTTGACCACTTATTCAAATTGTGTAACTATATTCTTTTATAACTTAAATAAAAATACATCTAATCATTCATATAATCTAAACGGTTATATTAAATACAATTCACACAAATGGATCCTCAGTTTCTAATATTAATTTTTTTAAAATAAAAAACATACACATGTTTCTGATATCTACCAAAGAAGTCCTGATATGGAGGTTACACAGGGAAAATATACATAGGGAATTAGTAGCCAAAAACAAAAATCATACTACACTATGCTTAGTCATAAACAATAGAAAAAAAAAATAATATATATATATATATATATGTATATAAAAAAATTAAAAGAAATTTACAATAATATCCGGTAAAGAGTTCACCAAAAACTTTCACGAAATCATCCAAAAAATTGCATGACCACAACGATTAAACAACCAAAAAAAACAAAAAAACAGTACCTCAATTATTGTTAGCAAACCAGTGGCGATAGCTCGTGGTTCACGAAGACCCCCAACTTGTGGATCTCGCACAAGCTCTCCATACTTTTTGGAGTCTTTTTAATTTTTTTTTATTTACAAGGCAAGTATACTCTGTTTTAGAACCACGTTAGAAAGCTAGTGTACCCCTTTCTTTACCAATTCTTTTGTACACTTTATACCATACCCAACCTCACGTGCGCACGATGTTTACACACTGAGACAAGGAAAATGGTATATTTATGTTATAAATGCATCTAAACTGAAAATAAAAATAATAGATTTTGCAATAATTATTTATTACTTGAATAAATAACTATAAATTTTGAGTCAAAATTTAACAATTTTTTTTGTGTAGATTTATGTTGGGTCAGTGCACTTCACTACCCAAACTCGATTTAGGTAGACCTAAAATAGGATGCATATGGTGGCGTTCTTCTTCAACTTTAAGTTTTTGAGGTTTGGAATTGATACTTTTTTTTTCCTATTATAAATTTCTATTTACATGATAAAGATGTCAAATATTGAAAATTTACAAGATATATTTTATAATAGGTCAATTATGATCTAAATTAGGCAAGTGACTATTCACGATTTCTGTTACTGACAAATTTTAATTTTGTGGATAAATTCTTCTCGAATTAAATAATAAGATAGACTATAATAATTTAATATATTAAATATAAATTCTAATTGACTCTAGCTAAAAAATAGGTCCTAATTGAAAGAATATATACTCTAATAATTTGAATTTTTTTTATCGTATTTTGATTAGGTAAATTTCTTACTTTTGATTGCAAGTCAGTATTGATTTCTATTAATAAAATTAGATATAAAATGTAAAATCTCTTTTTTAAAAAAATCTTCCTTTTATTGTAGTTTTTATAAGAAATTTTATTGTGGTGAAATTATCAAGGGAGACCACTTGGTAATCTTACTTAATCTATTACAAAATATTATAAAAAATAGATAACCTTTTATTCCAAATTAATACATTTGTCATTAATTATAATATATAGATTTCATAATTTTTTTATTTCTTTTATGCTTACCAAATAAAGGCTAGGTATTAAATGAAAATTAATCTTGTATTGGGATTTAATGAATTATAATGATGTTCAAATTTTATTAGGGTGTGGGAGAGAGGCAAACAAGAAGCCTCTGCCTATGATCTTCTTTCTCTTGTTTTATTTTCTTTAGTAAAATAAAAAATTGACCGAGGACGAGCGGCTACCCTTTCCGGCAATAGACTTAGGCCAACTTCCTTTCATCTCCATATTCTTTAGGCTGCCTCCCCTTTCATCTTCTGGTAGTTCAGCCACTTACTACCTTTCAAGTTGCCATGATTTCTCGTTCCCCATTTCCACTATTGATTGTGAGAAAAGCAACCAAATCTGCCCTCCTCTTTTTAAAATTTTTCTCTTTAGGGTCCATTTAGTTTGGAATAAAAATAGTCTAAATGAAAAAAATTTCATATGAAATAAAATTTTAAAATTTCTCTTATATATTTAGATAGTAAGAAACTAAGATAAAAATTAAATATTCCTTTCCATGTGCATATACCCGTGCGTCCCAAAATTTCCTTCAATATTTTTATTTTTTATAAAAAAAATATTACTTTGTTAAATTTTTAAATAAACTTAGTTTGACTGAAATTGAATTTTTATTTAACTAAAATTCAAGACATTCAAACAAAAGAAAATTGGCGACCTTAATATTTTAAATTTCTTACATACAATTTGAAGACAACCCTAACCACAACCCAAACTCAAAGAATGCATTTAGAAAAAAATGAATAGGAACATCCTATATGCATTCTCAAATACAAACTTATTAGGGATGATATACCTCAATGACATTTGTGAGCTCACAACTATGCATATCATCCTACACACGGATAGAACCGTGCATACCATCCTCTACACGGATATAACAATACAAATTCATCTAATCGGTAATAAAATAACAAATTCTTGGGAGCATTATTAGAACTTTTTATCATATGGACTATGTTTTTATGCATTAGTGGTAGGTATATCTCCTCTTTAAAATAGCACACAACATGTATTAGGTTGTTGCACCACATGTATCTTATTCAATCATGAATTAATTAGCTGCGCATTAGAGGTATTCTTCTTTATAAAGATGCCAAAAGGTTATTTAATCCGTGTTTTCTATTAAAATATAGTCCTGCATTTTTTAATCTTGTCATCTGCATTTCTTCCAATAGACCACAAAATTGGCGATCCCTATAGTTCTCTGTCTTGGGCCCTTTGGGCCCCCAATCAAACATATCACTCTTAGGCCTAAAAGGCCTCTAAAAAGGACTTGTAACAGGTTTTATAAGCCTATCTTAATCCAAAAATTAGCTTAAAGAATAAAACTTTCCCATTAGACTATATATAAGTCACTAATATTATCTACGACCGATGTAGGATAAACCCAACAACTTCCCTTCACACATCGGGCGATCCGAAATCATCATTGTCTGACAAATTCCCTTTAAATCAGACAACACCCACATGACAAACTCCCATCAGATCATGACAAACTCCCCCTCAAATTATCAGGTGAGACCCATGAAGAAACTCCGACAATCGGAGTAAACAAACATTTAAATCAGACAGCACTCACACATGAAGGAAACTCTCACAATCTTGTCAAGATTGTAATCGACAATCGGCTTACCTTGTAACCTAGCTCTGATACCACTTTTTTGGCCCTATGGTCTCCCAACCTAGTTTTGATACCACTCTTAGCCCTAGTAGGCCCCCAAAAGCGACTTATATCAAGTTTCACGGGCCTCTCTTAATCTAAAAGCTAACTTAAGAAATAAGGTTTTCCCATTATCTTATATACAAGTCACCAACATCATATACGACCAATATGGAATAAACCTAATACTCCGATCACCCACTTGCTCCAGTTACCAATATATTGCTCTCCAGCCCAACTTCCTTTCTCCTGATTCTTTTTGCAATTAAACAAGTTCCTAGAGAAGAGTATTCGAAATGTACGTGTTTCACTTTACGTAGATCAGAAAAAGGTAAAATAATTTCTGATTAAAAAGTATATATAAAAGCATTCTTTTCTTAAAGAAGTCCTTTGATCCTGGAAGCTGAATGGAGTTTTTCTTCAATCATTAGAAATCTATTTTTTCCTTTTCGTTTTTGTATAAAAGAGGGCAAGTGAGTTGAGACCACTGAAATATTTAGCGCAGATGAAGGTGAAGAACGGTAGAATAAGAATGTTATAATATATAACTTAAATATATTATCCGACGTACAAGAGCAATGCATAAATCAAAGGTTCAAAAACAACCCACTATGAGTCTCTTACCAGGTAATATCATAAATCATTTTCCATTTCTTCGTGAAATGTTCAAATATATATCTTAACTCGTTCAAGTTTTTTTGGATGCTATTGGTTTTTTTTAAAGCAATTTTATATAAATTCAAATGGATTTTTTTCCCGCGCAGGCTGGCATCAATGGACACTATTGATTGATGCGGCTAACTGATTGTTGGAGACAAATTTTAGTTTTGCTCGTCTTAATTTCCGCATGACTGCTGGTTAGGTCCTGAATATAATCTTGGCTCATATTTTTTGGCTTATATAAAAACATATACACCAGTTGTATCGTTATTGTATCAATGTGTTGAAATTGTGTAGACATCATTGTGTTTTAAGGCTTTATTAACCGACGTGTTTTAATTATGACCGTTTTCTAAAATTTCCAATCGTGACTTTCATCCCGTTCGTGCAGCTTGGGAGAGGAAAGTGTGGGCATAGTTGGGCTCCGGAACATTAGCTTGGAAAATGCCAGGAGACTCCACGCTTGCAGTTGCCGAATACTATACCACTCGAAGGACTAAAAAACCAAATGTTCAATCCACTTATCTTCCTAATGTCGTCAATCTTTATAACTACTCAAACACAACCCAAACTGTAAACTAATGGGTTAAAGTCATGTCTTCAAAATTGATTAACCAAAATAATGACTTATAATTTATTTCCACTTTTAAATGGGAAAATCTCATTAGATATTAAATGTGAGACTATATTAGAGGGTTTTACGATATACCAACTTTAAGAAATTTAATCTTTGAAATTCCTAAACTTGGCCATCCTATAGCCACATTTATAATACAAGAGAATAAAAGGAAGTCCAGTTTATTATCCATTCACCAAGCCTGAGTTGATAAAAGAACCACCAACCATACTTTTATTCTTTAGTCCAAAGCTGCTCACCTGCAGAGGTAATTTTGCGTTAGTGATAAAATTAATAAGCCACATAATTAAATAAAACAAGTCAATATAAACCATATTATCGTTTCACAAGTCTTTTAGTAATTATGAGCATATGCTGAGCTCCAATTATGCTGAGAGGGGTGGCCACCCCATCTAACTACCATCCCATACATGAGCACATACGCTACGTGGCCCACGGTTTATAGTTACCGATATTTGCCATTGACTCACCCTCTCGGTATCACAAGTGCATAATGAGCCTTTTTGCACCACTGCGCCCTGTCACCCCTTTTGGCCTAGGGGTAGGTATTCAATCTTTCAGAGGGTGCTGCCCTGCATCGAATTGAGTCACCCCGATTGTGTTCGAGTGCATGGTGATCAGATACTCTGGTCGACCAAAACTCCCACATAGTAATTTTAAAGGGTGCAGCCCCGTGTCGAACTGAGTCAATTCCTTAACTTCGGTTGCACTCGGTGCATGCATGGTGGTCGAATCTGGGCTCGGGCCAACCAGGGTTGCCAAAAGGGAAAAAACAACATTTCAAATAATTATACAGACTTGTGGTCCAAGCTCCAAGTACATCGACATGTCTACAGTAAGCTCGAACTTCGTACCCTACAATAAAATACTAATGTCTCTATATGATGTGTGCTCATATCATCAATACATTAAAAAAAAATAAAACAATGCTAACAACCCTAGAAATAAACAAGTGGCATGCAAATCATTACATGATAATAATAATTAATTAATTTATAAATAATCCAGGAATACACATTAATACATAATTAGATAAATAACAAATAGATGAACCTAAATAATAACCTAATAATAAAATAATAAATGTGTGGTTAAACACTAATAAATATCATACATATACTCGTGTTAGTAAGCATATAATTAATTAAATATTTAAATAAATAATAAAATAATAATTTAATAAATAAATAACAATTAGTTAATATTCATTAATCATGAATAATAATAATATCATATTTATACAATACAAGAATGCATAATTAACTACAATTAAATAATAATATACAAGCAAACATGCATAAAGTTAGATAAACAATAAATAAATAAATATTAAATTTAATAAACATAATAAGACTAACAATAGTACATAACCATAATATTAATTACAACAAATAATTATGTAAGCAAACATCATATATGATGACCATATAAATAAAAATAAATAAATGATAATAAACATTTAAATACTTAACTAAAACAATAATTAAAGAAAAGCATGATATCTATTCATGTTAAATTATATGAATATGTATCTAAACTAATGTAAAGGTTCTTGAATTACCAAAAATGGTCGAGAAGTGGGCAAAAATAAGCTAAACCAGACCAAACCAAAAAGGCTAAACCAATCTAGGTTAGAAAATGGGTTGGGTTTGGTGGGTGGCTCGAACATGGACTGGCGGCTGGCGGCTCGGGCTAGCCAGGTTGACATGGACATGACGTGGCAGACGGACACGAACACAAGTAATGGGTAAACGAGTCGGACAGAGCGCTGCCGGTTCCCGTCATCGGAAAACGCCGATGACGGCACGACTCGTGTTGCCTCCTATCAAAATCGACGGCCCACTCGACGATTAGTATGTTGGTCGTGGTGTCAGTGGAGTTCGGTCGTTAGTTGGTCAGAAAATGGCTGGGAAAGGGGTGGATCACCGCCGGTGATTGCAATCACGTCAGTGGTTGTAGATGGTCTCATAATGTCGGCCTTGATGAGATGAACCTATCTGGGGCAACGATCGGCGGTGTCCAGCCGGTGTTTGGCCGAAAAATGGCTGAAAACGACAAAAATAGCCACCGTGCAATCCGCATCACTGCCTGAGACCACGACCATGGCAGAGGTCAGTGTTTGTCTCAAATTATAGATCTCGATGAAGGGAAGCTGTGTGGGTGGTCGAATTGGCCGGTTGTGGCTTGCCGGGGCAGAAAAACGGCCCAAACAGTGGCGGCAGCGGCGGAAACCAGCTCCAAAAACTTCCTCACCAATGGCGACTGCGGCGGCGCCAGTGATCGTGAGAGATACGACTGGAAAACCAGGCGCGAGGCGGTAATGTGGGCACCGGTCTGGTTGCCGGGACGAGACAGAGACTTGCCGATGACGAGTCAAAGTGGCGGCAGTGTTAACACAAATCATGGAAGACGCGAGCATTCATGATAGGTATCACCTAGGTTCAAGTTCATCTTACCCTTTTTTCCCACTTCTCAAGCCGTCCCCCACCCAAGACCTATTGGTTTGGCCTCTGATCAAACCATGATCGATTGACTATTAATAATAATAATAATAACTTGATGACTGATCATATTGATTCACCAATATTAATTTCAGAAAATGGTATTTAATACCAGTTCCGAGTCTTACAAAAATCATAATTTAAATAACAAAAAATTTTTTCCACAATTTTTACAATATACATTATAATGATATTATTTTTTATGATTAAAATATTATTTGTTTTAGGTATTTATTGTTGATCTATTTATTCATGAGTGTATTTATTTATTTATTATTTGATTATTTATTATTTTCTTTATTAGGACTCGATTTACGTGTTTGATGTTTATTTGTAGGTTTATTTAGCATTGTCTTCTTTATTAGGATGTATTGATAATGTGAGCACACACCACGAGCATGTATCTACATAGATTTTAATATTTTACTTAGTAGTGAGATGTAGGTTTTGGAGTTCGAGCCCGTTGTAGATGGGACATCACGCTTGGAGCTTGGACCACAGGCTGTTAGGACTCTTCTTAATTTTTATCGCTATGTTCTATCATTGATTTAATTTCTAAATTACTAGACGTGTTTAATGGTAGTTTTATTGGACCACTTAACATGGGCTATTTAGATGCATTTTACCTCCGGGGCTAATAAAGAGATCCCTCGAGTCTGATTTCAAAAATAAGATCCACCACAAGTTGCCTTCTAGTCTATGTATATAATTTTCTTCCCAAAACTATGTATAAATTTATCTAGCTTTTAGTGAGACGAGAGATGGTGAAACCGATTCGCACATACTGTGAGCGGTGCACATGCAAGTCAAAGCAGGCTTTGATTGGGTGAGTTGGTCGTTCCATTCCCGAGGGATCCTAACATTTGGAGTTCCTCAAACCTGGAGAAGTGTATATGATTATGGGTATTGTAATGTAGTGTATGTCTAGACTTGTGGATTCAAAGGGTACTAAAGGTGCCTACCTTAAAACACTTAGCCTTTGTGCTCAAGGCCAGGAATTAAATAGAGGTTGTAAAGGGCTTTAAGATATACTGGTAGTCCCGAAAGGACAAAAAAGAAAATGAGAAAATGTCAGAATGGAAAGCTATTTAAGCTAAGGTTTACGGCTCTTGATTAGTTCCCCAATGGGTGATTCTAATTCAGAAGAATATATGGCAGATTTAATTTAAAATGAGAGTCATCTCTCATATGCCAATTTAATTATTTAGTCATTTTCGGACAAATAACACTTGTTACTGATGTTTTTCATGTTATATATATAGGTCTAGTAATCCTGAGTCATCTTTGGTGGAAGGACCGATAAACATAGACTCTTTGGTGGGAGGATAGATAAATAGTAGGCACGCTTGAGCCCAACATAATTATTCTCTTTCATGCTTTTATTTATATTTGATGTGTTTTAACACATATTTAGTAATTTCTTACATTCTCAAGACGCCAAGCGGGTTATTTTAATCTAATTTATTAATTGAGTCTTATAGATTAGCAATTTTAGACATGACTCAACTCAATCATAACATTTCTAATTCGGTTTTTTCGTGAATCATAATCGGGGTGTTACGTTTTTTGTATTAGAGCCATGTCTTGGTCGATTGAGATGGAAGACTTTTGTTTTGAGGCAAGTGTGTGGATCTGTTCATAGCCAAGCCGATAGGTATTTCTTTTGGATTTTTTTCTTAGGATTTCATAGGGTGTGCTCAGTCAAACCTGAGCAGTGCACGTTCGGTGTTAACATAGAAGTTATGAGATCATGATTTTAGGAGATGCCAGCAAGGATCTCACTGGCATTTCATGATATGCTTAAAGGCTCGTCCTTTCCTTTTTTCTGTGACAGAGATTGAGACGACTTAGAGTGTCCACATGTTTAGTTAGCTAACTTTCGCGACCACATTACAGCGCTTGTCTGTCCTTTTGCATGTCACCACAACAGCTCTTCTTCCTTGGGAGATGGTGTATATTGTAAGACGAAGTTATAAGAGAGGGCACTAGTGGGGAACTTGGATTATGGATATACTTACATGGTTATGTGACAAATAAGCATAGACCACTGAGTGCTTTGGATAGATCCAGCAGATGTAGTTCGAGGTCTACTTTGGAGAACTTTAACCCTTAGACTAATCCTTGTGGTTGGAGGACATAGCTATGCCAGCGGAGCCCCTGAAGCACATATAGGAATTTGCACAGATGACTTGAGATGGACCACTTCGAAGAGATAAAAGTTGATGAGTATGAGTAGCGAGGTGGATCTGCAATCCCATGGACACATCACTGCCTCCCCATCTTCCACTAGTGTATGTCTATCCAAACAACACTTTTGTTTACACTTCACCAATTGGAAGCATGAACACACCAAGAATGAACAAGATTACCTTTAACCATGGACTTAGACATTTGACCGAAGTCCACTTGATCTGCCAGTGCCAGATTAGTGATTCCTATTAAGAGCCCATCAGCATTGATCAGAGGTGTCACTCAAAAATTCAGGAGACCAGCGTAGCCTTAGCATTGATTCATTATCGTACATGTCGTCACTATGATCCAGACCACTCCAGATCAACCTGAGCCAAGTTGATACAAGCTACCTTTGATGAGAAAGACACATGGAGTAAGGCAAGCCAGGGATATAAGTGAGACAACAATATACACAATTAGGATCAGATCATCAACAGTTGGAAAGCATTGCCAACTTTCAAGGTGCATGACCATCGTCCATGATGCACAACTGCCATCTAAGTTGCACAGCTACCAACCGAGTTGCACAACCACTGTTCGCGATGCACGACCTCCGACCAAGTTGCGCGACCACTGTCTGAGATGTACGGCCACCATCTGTGACGCACTACCGCTGATAGAGTATTACAACTGCCATCCGTGACACACAACTGCCGACCGAGTTGCACAACAATCGTCTGTGATACACGACCACCGACCAAGTTGCACAACCACCTTCCATGTTGCACAACTAGCTTTGTGATGCATTAGTACCATCCATGTGTGCAATTATTGGGAAAACAAAGGCAATGTAGTTACCTCACCCTTTAGAAGGATAGCTAGTTGAGGATGTTCTTAGCCTTGCATAGAGAGCGCATGCCACAACATTAAGAGTAGAATAGGGTCAGAGATTAAGGACATGGTATAGGTACAGCTATAGTAGTATCCATAGGACAAAAGAGAGTTTGGAGTACTAAGGTTGTTTTAAAGTGATGGCACAAGATGAACTTCGCAACTATATTGCATACCATTGCTTTGACATAGCATCCTTAGGTCAGATGTCTATTGCAAGATAGCGTCATCAAACTGTGTTAGTGACAATCTTATAGGGATACATATGGACAGAGTTAAAGAACAAGGTAGTATGACTTCTAGATGGGATGGCCGCAGTGGTCAAATTGTTTAGTCAGCATGATAGCATACATATGGGCTATAGCCACAATATACAGATCAGATAATTAGCAAATGGTCAGACATGCAGTGTGACCCTAACCAGAGAGAGGTATTCGACTTATATTAGAATTTTGGCATAGATGGTGGGTTCAATGAGGGAGTGTCCTTCAGGGAGAGAGTGATTTCTTTTTGCTACACAAGCGCGATTAGGTCCTTACCTTGAGCTGTAGGATTTAGCCTTTGCCTCAAATATAGGAGGTACATTTGCGGTATTGTTTAGGGCTTACCGTGCAGGTAGCCAATGGCAGACCAATTTTGAGTTGACGGCTTCACCCAAGCATGGGAGTGACCCAGACAGGGATTCCAATCAAACCAGACCATATTGACCAGATAGAAGGACACTAGTGTATGCTCATCTTGACTTATAGTTTTGCTTGAGAATCTACACAGTGGTAGTAGTTATTTGAGTCAAGGTTAGTACTACAAATTGGTACAAGACAGTAAACACACACCACTGAAGAATGCACGAGACAAATGTCAAACTGCACTATGAAAGTTCCCATAGGCTCAGGGGAGATGGTGGTTATTTGGGTCATTTGAGCCCTGCCCGTCTAGAAATGCGCAACTAGTACGGTATCGAGAAACATATGCCTACTATTACCCGATTGAACTAAAACCACTTAGGAGCCATCTATTAGGCTCGTCATTGATTGGTTGTTCCATAGGCTAGCCACCTGTAGCTATCTATAATCATGATGATCATAGAGACATGTCCATGGACCTACTCATATTATGAGTCATCTAGTATCTTATACAAAGTTTTCATTACCCATATGACTCACACGAATACTTTTACATCACCACATATAGATAGGGGTGCTAAATGAGTGAGCGATCCGAGCTCGACTTGTGTTCGAGCTCGGCTCGAATAGTTCGAAGTTCATTCGAACTCGACTCAAGATCGAACGAGTTTTGAACATACATGCTCGAGCTCGACTCGAATATATTTTACGTATTCGAGCTCGACTCGAGCTCGAGTTGTAAAGACCCACCATTTTTCACTATATTTGTGTGGGCCTATATGGCTAGGTGTTACTTAAACAACTACTAAATGCCGAGTATTTAAAACAAGCTATAAAATAATGGTTCCCACAGTCTTAGACCATTTCCTATAGCCACATTTATAACTCAAAGCAAAATAAAAAGAAGTCCCATTTATTACCCCTTCTCCTAACCTGACTATTCTATTATACTTTTATTCTACCTTAGATGAGCTGAAATCAAATAATTTTGATTGGCCTACATACCCATGTCGGGATCAAGCTCGATGTAGTTCTATTGGCTGATGGGTCAGTCCACCGCACCACTATAAAATATTGGGCTGATGGGTTAGTCCATCGTGCCCCCTTATTGGCCAATGGCTCCATTCCACTGTACCTCTCTATTAGGTTGAGCCGATGGGTCCATTCCACTGTACCCCCTATTGGCCGATGGGTCCATTCAACTGAACCCCCTATTGGCCGATGGGTCCATTCCACCGTACCATTGTATTAGGTTGAGCCGATGGGTCCATTCCACCGTACCCCCTATTGGCCGATGGGTCCATTCCACCGTACCACCGTATTGGCTGTCAGGTCCATTCTGACATGTTTGATATTTGATTATAGACTGTCAGTTCCATTTTGACATGTCCAATATTTGATTATGGACTGTGCGGCTAACAAAGATAGGATTTCTTGAACTAAGAACCATTTAATTTGCAACCAGGAACATACAATAAGTCAACACCCAAAGACTTATTGCAATTTATAACAAAAAGCCGACAAGAACCCCATACATAAGGTGCTAGTGATCCAGCAACTCAGCAAGGTGTTTCCAACAAATTTATCCGTTGCAACCATGCATGTAAGAGTTCTAATGGAAAAGAACTAAGAAGAGGTATGAAATACTTACACAACAATGGAAAGGCACCGGAGAGAAGGCAAGGAGGAGTGGACTGCTATGGGAAAATTTTCTCTTCCTTTTCCTTTTTCTCTGCCCTCTTCTCCATGACCCCCTCCTCCTATATATATACGCTTCAACGTGTTCCTCAATTAAATTCTCACATCTATTCATGTATAGGTATTCCCTAGGTTCAACGAGTCCCTCAATTAAATTCTCACATCTATTCATGTATAGGTATTCATTAGGTTCAACGAGTCCCTTTATTAAATTCTCTTATCCCACATGCAAAAATGAATAGGTATTCTATAGGTTGGGTTCGTCTTCCCTAATGTCAGAGTGTGGCCTTAAGTCTGGGTTCGTCTTATCTAAGGCTAGGGTTGGGCTTTACATTGAATCTTGTCCGGTCTACTTGATAACCAACCATATCGATTCATCGAAAATAATATTTCATAATATTTAGGTTCGAGTCTTACAAAATAAATAAATTTATTTATTTATTTTAATTTTTTTTCGCCATTCTTACAATCTCCCCAAATTAGAAATATTTCGTCCCCGAAATAGGATAACATAAACAGGATGATCATGATTAACTATATCTTCGGGACCTCAGGTTGCTCTTGTTGTTGCTTCGGAGGCTGACGACAATCCTTGTGTATGTGTCCCGTCCTTCCGCAATTGTAGCACCGACGGGGCCGATGCATTGCCCTGAATGCATCTTGTTGCAATTTTACATTGTCTAGGTAGAATCTCCTCAAACTTCCTTTTGTGGTTCCCCTCTACGTGCCCTTGGTAATTCTTAGCCTTTCCTTGTTTCTGTGCACGGTCATGTTCGTACACCAACTCATGAGTGGTGACTGCCTCAATCACCTCTGTTATAGTGCCTCTTGGCGCAGTAGCAACCCTGCTCCTCAATGCGGGCTTCAACCCCCAAAAGAATTTGTCTGCTCAAGCCTTATTAGTTGCCAGAATCCTAGGTGTAAATGATTCCAACTGCAAAATTCCCGGACAAAATTTTCCCGGACAAAATTTTCCCTCGGAGCTAGAGTGGCAAATTCCAGTGCTTTTTGTCAGACAACGGACTCGGGAAAATATTGTCCATTGAAAACTGTTATAAATTCCGCCCATGAGATGGATGAGATCTCACGGCGATAAAAGGTGGTCTTTTCATTGGATTTCAACCAGTAAGATGCTTCGTCCTGAAGCATGCATGTTGCCAACCTCGCCTGATGTCGATGGGGCACCGATAGAGCTCTAAATGCTTTTTCAATAATGTCTATCCAGCTCTCCGCCTTCATTGGATCAGTCCCTCCAATGAATACCTCAGCTTCATTCTTCCGGAACTTCTCCACAGTGTATCGTTCACTATCATCCACAACTGGCAGCACCACTTGTCAGACTACTAGTAGCACTGGGTTTGGAAGCTCCCTTTGCTCGCCCGGATCAGATATCCCCGCCCGCTCTTGGGCACTCCCCTGATCACTATCTGGGATATTACTTGGACCCGCTGCCGAGTTTAAGGTTCCATTCCCTGCTACTATTCCCGGTAACCACTGAACCATATTTTGGACCACAGAATGTGTCTTTTCTGAAGCCTGCGCGAGTCCTTGTATGGCCATTAGGATCTGGGCCAATACATTTTTTGTATTCGTACTTGACGGAGTAGATTGGTTTGTCCGTCTATGAATGCATGCCATCTGAAATGTCGAAAATATCTTCATAATTGTTTACAATTTTTCTTTTTTACTAAAACATTGGGAAAAGACAATTATTAGACTTTTCAACAACGTATTTGAGTCATATGATGTGAGCTTTTAGGAAGCTGAGCTCTGATACCACCTATAACGACCTGCCATTTTTCACTATATTTGTGTGGGCCTATATGGCTAGGTGTTACTTAAACAACTACTAAATGCCGAGTATTTAAAACAAGCTATAAAATAATGGTTCCCATAGTCTTAGACCATTTCCCATAACCACATTTATAACTCAAAGACAAATAAAAAGAAGTCCCATTTATTACCCCTTCTACTAACCTGACTATCCTATTATACTTTTATTCTACTTTAGAGGAGCTGAAATCAAATAATTTTGATTGGCCTACATACCCAGGTCGGGATCAAGCTCGATGTAGTTCTATTGGCCGATGGGTCAGTCCACCGTGCCCCCTTATTGGCCGATGGCTCCATTCCACCGTATCTCTGTATTAGGTTGAGCCGATGGGTCCATTCCACTGTACCCCCTATTGGCCGATGGGTCCATTCCACCATACCTCTGTACTAGGTTGAGCCGATGGGTCCATTCCACCGTATCCCCTATTGGCCAATAGGTCCATTCCACCATACTACTGTATTGGCTGTCAGGTCTATTCTGACATGTTCGATATTTGATTATAGACTGTCAGTTCTATTTTGACATGTCCAATATTTAATTATGGATTGTGCGGCTAACAAAGATAGGGTTTCTTGAACTAGTCAAACGTAAATTTCAGATCTACCATTTAATTTGCAACCAAGAACACACAATAAGTCAACACCCAAAGACCTATTGCAATTTATAACAAAAAGCCGACAAGAACCCCATACATAAGGTGTTAGTGATCCAGCAACACAGCAAGGTGTTTCCAATGAATTTATGCGTTGCAACCATGCATGTAAGAGTTCTAATGGAAAAAAACAAAGAAGAGGTACGAAATACTTACACAACAATGGAAAGGCACCGGAGAGAAGGCAAGGAGGAGTGGACTCCTATGGGAAAATTTTCTCTTCCTTTTCCTTTTTCTCTCCCCTCTTCTCCATGACCCCCTCCTCCTATATGTATACGCTTCAACGTTTTCCTCAATTAAATTCTCACATCTATTCATGTATAGGTATTCCCTAGGTTCAATGAGTCCCTCAATTAAATTCTCACATCTATTCATGTATAGGTATTCCCTAGGTTCAACGAGTCCCTCAATTAAATTCTCTTACCCCACATCCAAAAATGAATAGGTATTATTTAGGTTTGGTTCGTCTTCCCTAATGCCGGAGTTTGGCCTTAAGTCTGGGTTCGTCTTATCTAAGGCAAGGGTTGGGCTTTACGTTGAACCATGTCCGGTCTACTTGATAACCAACCATATCGATTCATCGAAAATAATATTTCATAATATATAGGTTCGAGTCTTACAAAAATAAATAAATTTATTTATTTATTTTAATTTTTTTTGCCATTCTTAGACGAGTAACTGAGACTATTCAACTTTTTCAAGCTCGAACCGAGCTCGTTCGTGAGCTCGAAACCGAGCTCGAACCCAGCTCGTTCGTAAGCTCGAACCCAGCTCGTTCGTAAGCTCGAATAAAAGTAGTAACTCAATTAAAAACATGAAGTTGGTGTGATTTGAACCACAACCTTAGGGTCAAGGACTTGAATACCTATCATCTCAATTGTCTCACTTCTTTGATAGTCTATTGTAAATAAATAAATATAACTAGTTACAATTAAATTTATTAGTATATAAATACATATATAATATAAAAATTATATTGTTATATTATTTTATTGAGTCGAGTTTGAGTCAAGCTACGAGTCGAATTCGAGTCGAATCAAGTTATAACCGAGTCGAGTCGAGTCGAACACAACCTTGCTCAAGATCGGCTCGTAGGATTTGAGTTGAGTCGAGTTCGAGTTCGAGTATTTAAATATCGAGTTTCGAGTCGAATCGAATCGAGCCGAATGCCAAATGCTCACGAGCTGGCTAGCTCAATTAGCAGCCTTACATATAGAGACTTGATGTTAGACCATGTGAAGATGAGATACCTAGTGGTTAAAGTCCTAGAGCAATGTGACTAGTTTTCCATGAGAGATTCATTCTCTTTCCATGTGACCATAGACACCAGACATAGCCTAGCATTTCACACTCACTCTTCTAGTTATATTAGTTATACTATCAGTTTATCAGATGGCTAAGATAAGTAGACATTGACCTGTGCATATGCCACAAACCATATGCATATCCCACAGTTCCATGCAAAGTATGTTTTCATACTCTTTTGGACAGGGTATACATGTACAGGTGTTCTCGACACCATTCTATCACAAAGAGCCCCTTCAATAGTAGATACTGGTCATATAGATAGTTATAAGAGCATAGCACGCAGTAGAGTCATACCAGCTATCCTTGTTCCATTATGGAACAGAGTGAGATACTTAACTCGGGACCAAGTTAGCTAGGACATGAGGAGCAGTCTGGTTTCTCTTACAGGGACAACTAAGTATTTGACCTAGACTAGCGATAGTGAACCATACAGTTCATTAGCATATACCCTTATTTGGTACTAGAGTCCACCATATGCTAGTAGGACTCGTAGGACACCCTAGTATAGCGGTAGGACCTAAAGTAAAGTGCCTTGAGGGTACACGTAGTTGACCTGCCACATTGATGAGGATCATGGGGACATGGGTAGATGTTAAGCTACATACCTCGCACAAACATAGTTTTTCTTGATGTAGTTTAGACTAGTATCTTGCAATACTCTAAAGTATCTACTTGACCACGCAGTAGGCCTTTAGGGGTGAACCTAGGTTTTCCCAGCCATGCCATTGCATTTCAATGCCCATAGTTTGAGTTGACCCTAGGAGCCAGCCCAGCGAGATGATTCGTGCATATATTATCTATCCAGCAAGATGATTTCAGCATATATCGTCAGTTTAGCCATATGATTCTATCACATGTAGTTTGTCCAACTTGATTAGTAAGGAGCTAGTGAGCTACATCAGTGTTCAAAGTTCTAGCTTCACGTTGGTTTGTTTATGCTGTGTGTAGCTAGCTTTCGAGGGAGAGCTATCCTCCAGGTTATAGCTCAATGACTTTAGTTTTGCCAGCTAAGTGACATTTTTAGTTGAGTCCTCTGATTGCAGTTGATGTTAGAAATTCTAAAGATTGAATATTTATAGAGGTTGTAAAATCTCAGCTTCGGGTTAGGGTTTTACTTACTTGTAGTTTAGTAGTTTTTTGAGATTTTAAGGGTATCTCATTTACATATAATGATAGCAATCCCCCCATATATGTATTACATATACCCATAGGTGGGCCCCACTAAGTCAATGAGTTGTTGGATGTCATATCGTGCCACGTGACAAGATCATAGTTGTCCACATCAACCCTAGATTCACCTAGTTAGAGATTTTCCCACGATTTTAGATGAGTTAGATCCCTAGCATCGCCACCACTTCGGCTCGTTGCCTGTGAGTCTCGAGCCCTCCCCCTGCCACTAGACCAGCACCACCATGACCACCTTGTGGTTATCTATTGATCTATGCCACTTACCACCACTGGTGCCACCGTAGTAGCCACCATTGTTGATTTTTGTTTGGCGGTATTCCACTGCCGCCGCCATCGTCCTTCGAGCCATTTTCTTCACTGGTGAGCCACCTCTGACTAATACGACCACCTAAACAGCTTCCCCACACTAACATCTTCATTTTGTGACTATCCATGACCACCACTGTGCCTACAATCACCGGAGGCATTTATTTAACCCAGACCAAGCTCACTTCGCCCTACATGATCCGATTCAGTTCACCTAACCTAGTTCTGCCCATTTTTAGATAGTTTTCAATTATTTTTCAACCGTTTTCTATAATTCGAGACACCCTACATTAGTTTAGAATAATATTCACACTATTGAACATATTTTGATATTATGAGTATTTTTATTTATTTATTCATTATTTTTTTATTTATATATTTTTCGTATATAATGAATGCCTACATGATTATGTATTAGTATTAATGATATTTTTGGTTATTAATATTATTCTTATTTATGTTTAATAAATTTTATTTATTTATTTATTATTTATTTATTTGTTCATTGCATTTTTGTTATTATCTATTTGTATTTAATTATATATTTCGTATTGGATAGCAATGATGCTATTATTTTTCATGATTAATTAATATTAACTAATTGTTTATTTTATTTATTTATTTAATGATTATGTATTTTTTATTTAATTATTTATATGTTTACTAACACGAGTAAATGTGATATTTACTCGTGCTTTGCTATCTATTTATATAGAATAATGATATTATTATTTTATGATTAGAGTATTATTTATTTATAAGTATTTGTTTTTTGTCTATTTATTCATTTATTTATAATTTATTTATTTATTATTTTTTTATATGCTATTTTCTTAATTATGATTCGATTTGTGTCCAAGATGTTTAGTTGTAGGTTTATTTAGCAACTTCCTTTATTAGGATGTATTAATAATGTGAGCACACCACGAGCATGCATTATATAGAGATATTAGTATTTTACTTAGCAATGTGTTTCGATGTAGGTTTTGAAGTCTGAGCTCGCTGTAACTGAAACATCACGCTCGGAGCTTGGACCATAAGTCCTTTAGGACTCTACTCAGTTTTTATTGCTATATTTATCATTAATTTGATTTCCAGATGCAAGATGTGTTTAGTAGTTGTTTTCTTTAACCACACTTAACAAGGGTCATTTAGACGTATTTTGTGCGATCCCTCAACTTAGTCCTACATCTAGTACCTAATGGGAGAAGATTTTGTTTATAAGTGCGAATGGACTATAGATCTTTAACTGGGTTAACCACATTTGAAGAGATGACATAACCCATTACGTTGCACTTTTGGCCGGGCCATTACAAATGGTATCAAAGGAACCTAATTTCGTATTACATGGTGGGCTGCACTAGGAATGTTGGCTATACTCTCGTCCATGGGCTATGGAAGGTCATAGGTCACGAGCCATGGAAGGTCATAAGTTGGGGCTAGCAACGGGCCAAGTGTAGGAATTTTGGGGTCAAAATTTCCCAAGGTGGGTCGATTGTGAAATCCCTAACTTAGTCCCACATTTAATACCTAATGGGAGAAGATCTTATTTATAAGTGGGAATGGACTATAAATCTTTAACTTCGGTTAACCACTTTTAAAGAAATGACTTAGCCCATTATCTTGCACTTTGGGTTGGGTCGTTACAAATGGTATCAGAGCAACGTGGTTCAATGTTAGATGATGGGCTGGAATATGGACATTGGTTAGGCTCTCCATCATGGGCCATGGAAGGTCGTGGGTTAGGGCTAGCAACGAGCTAACTGTAGGAATTTCAGGGATGAAATTTACTAAGGTGGGTGGATTGTGAGATCCCTCAACTTAGTCTTAAATATAATACATAATGGGAGAAGATTATGTTTATAAGTGGGAATGGATTATAGGTCCTTAACTTGGGTTAACCACTTTAAAAAGTGACTTAGGCCAATTACGTTGCACTTTGGGCCAGGTCGTTACTTATTTTTCTTTTGGGACTAATAACCATCAATGATGTGATCCCTCGAGTCTAATTTCGAAAACAATATTCACCGTAAATTGTCTTCAGACCTATGTATATAATTCTCTTCCGAGTCCTATGTATAAATTTATCGAATTTTCAGTGAGACAAAAGATGTTGAAATCGACTCGCACATGCTGCAAGCGGTGCACGTGCCATTCAAAGTAGCCTATGGATTAGTAAGTAGGCCGTTCCATTCTTAAGGGAACCTAACAACTCTACATTTTGAGTTCCTCAAACCTGGAGAAGTGTGGAGGATTATGAGTACAGAAATGAAGCGCATGTCTAGACTAGTGGATTCAAAGGGTACTGAAGGCACCCGCATAAGAGTACTTGACCTATGTACTCAAGGGCAAGAGTTATACGGAGGATGTAAAGGGCTTTAGGATATCTTGTAGTCTTGAGGGATAGGGAAAAAATGAGAAAATGTCGAGGCATCTGACGAGTCATAATGAGACATTGTTCAAGCCGAGGCTTACAACTCCTAATTAGTGCCCATATGAGTGATTCTAATGCAAAAGAATGTATGATTGATTTTATTTAGCATGACTCATATACCAGTTTAATTATTTAGTTATTTCTGGATGAGTAACACTTGTTGAGGAAGTTTTTCATATTATATATGTAGATCTTTTGATTCTGAGTCGGCTTTGGTGGTAGGACAAATAAACGCTACACACACTTACCCAATTTAGTTATTCTCTTTCATACTTTTGTTTATATTTGATTTGTTTTAACACATACTTAGTAATGTCCTCCATTTTTAAGATGCCAAGCAAGTTATTTTGATATATATTATTGATCGAGTCTTATACATTAGCAGTTTTTGACAAAACTCGACACAATTGTAACATTTCTAATTCGGTTCTTAGGTTAATTAAATTGGGGTGTTACAGTGGCGCTGCGGGGGCGTAGTGATGGGGCTCATTGTAGTGGTGTGATGGCGGGCCATGAGGATGGCTAGGTGGGGCGGTTGCACGAGCGTTGAGTCGGTGTCAGGCCGGGAGGCGAGGCAGCCATGGCCATGGCAATGTGGGCTATTAATGGGTGCGTATTGCGGCCATTAATGTCTTGCGTCACACTGGCCACTGCCAATAATGGCGCCATTAATGGACCAATTTTTAAAAAAAATTCAAATTTTGACACCAATAAATAAGGTCAAATGGTGTAAAATAGTTTTGTCACCGAAATATCCGGTGACAAATCTATGTCAAAATATAAAAAATGATGCCACTAAAATTTTAGTGGCAAAATGTTGGTTGCATCTATTTTTTACACCGAAAAAAGGTGTCAATTAGGGACAAATATATTGCAACCAAAATTTCGATGGGAAAACGTTAACAAATTTTCCTAGTAGAAAATTTTTCATCAGCAACTGCAAGTTTGTGACCGCATCTAGCGATCGGCCAGCGACCAAATTGAAATGACAGAATTTTGTGATAGCATTGCGACTACAGTTAGTTTGTCATTATTAGTGACTGGGTAGGGATCGAATTAGCTACTGCAGTTTTGTAAATGTAAAGTCCCATCGCTCTTGCCGGTCATATTTGGTAGCTCTTATCAGTTGCTAAAGTTTAGCGATCGCATTTCCTATCGTTGTGCAGTCAATTAAAAATATTTTTATTAAACATTTAGCAACCGGTATGCGGTTGCAAGGCTGGTTGCAAACCTTCGAGTTCAATTTAAAAACAAAAGGGGTGAAGCCCCCAATCGCAGAGGCATCTTGACCCTCGACCACCGTCGCCACCCCATTGCTAGCCCCCCGACCACTCCATCACTGGACCACCACCACCACCCCATCACTCAACCACCACCACGGCCCCATCACCGATCTGCTGTAGCCGCTTCTTCTCCGGTCCACTGCGCCTTGCCATCCACATCATAGCCTCACCACCAAAGTCGCCGCCCACCATCGCCTTGCCACAGAGATCACCATCCACCGTCAACCCAATGCCTCTATTTGATCTCCTTACCACCACTGACCTTCTCACCGCCCACTTTGATGACCTTGCCGCCGGCTTATAACTTTCTTTTAAAATTGTTTCTATAATATTTGTGTTCATTACAATTTGATGTGTATATGTTTTATGTAATTATAGGTAATGCAATTTGATTAATTTGTTAAAAAATGTAGGTTTAATTGGAAAAAAGTGTATGTTAAATGGCATTATAGTAAATGTAATTGTTGTGATCATCACAATTTTTTTTGTTTTTTTACATAATTATAGTTAATGCAATTGGATTAAATTGTGAAAAAATGTAGGTTTAATGTAAAAAAATATTGGTTTAACACAATAATAGTTAATGTAATTTTGTAATTTTTGTGTTTGTTACAATTTGTTGTGTTTGTTTTATGTAATTACAGTTAATGCAATTGAATTAATTTGTGAAAAAAATGTAGTTTAATGTAATTATAGTTAAAGTAATTTTTGTGTTCATTATAATTTTTTGTGTGTTTATTTATGTAATTGTTTGTAAAACTTTGTCGCCGTTGTAATTGATTATATATATCTGAGGGTTTGATGTGATTAGTATTTATGCAAACTTGAATTTAGGTTTGATGTGATTCTTTTAATCATAGTTATGTGTTATATATGCTATTAAAAAAATGTAATTGATAATGTGATGCATTATGATTATATTAGATATATGGTTCAAGTTCATTGGCCATGTCAAGGATCAAGTTCACGTGGGTTCACATGGGTTTGGATAATGTGGTTCTAGATCACATGGTAGCATGAGTAGTAGTAGTTGATCTTATAGGCTGGTGGATGAAGCTTTTGACACGCCATTGGATGACCATGCTCCTATAGCACCATTAGGTGATGATGTCGATCCAGTTGTTGAGCCAGAGGGAGATGGAGATGCTATTGAGATGACGGCTAGTGTAGTAGCCCCAAGGCCTAAACAGTCTGCACGCACCAAGGACAAAAATCCAATCCGAAGATGTATTTCATTTAGTAACATAAAGGTAAACATGTGTTTGAGTATCTATACCACACTTTAAATAAATTTATATTTAAATTTTGTAATCATGTTCTTCTTAAATATAAACTTTTTGATCTGAGTATGCCCAGAAAAAGCAATATTACTGTTAAGGATAGATTTCACAGAGCATACCTGTGGTGGAGTGGCATTCCTCCATATGTCAAGAATTTATGATGTTCAGAGCGGATGGTAAATCACATAAATATGAATTTTGGACTGCTTAGTAAAAATGAAGAATATAGTACTTAGTAATAATTGATGTGTGTGTATTTAGGCCACATGTGTTGGGCCCTTTTGGCCCCCATCCAAGCTCCAACACGACTGTTGGACCCTTTGGGCCCCAAAAGGAACTTTAAACAACCAAAGGAAATTCGCAATAAGTGTCACGAGCCTCTCTTAATCCAAAAGCTAGCTCAAAACTAGCACAAGGAATAAGGCTTTCCTATTAGCCTATATACAAGTCACCAACAATATCTACGATCAATGTGTGATAAACCTAACAACTCCCCTTCACACATCAGGTGTGGCCTGAAACAATCATCGTCTGGTAATCTCACACTTTTCATCAGACGGTACCCACTTTTCAACACTGAGAAAATTTCCCTTAAATCATCAAGTGGAACCTATGAAGGAAATATCCACAAAGGAAACATCCACAATCGACGTAGGCAATCCCCTTAAATCATCAAGTGGAACCTATGAAGGAGACATCCACAATCGACGTAGGTAATCCCTTTAAATCATCAAGTGGAACCTATGAAGGAGACATCCACAAAGAAGACATCCACAATGAACGTAGGCAAACCCAGTTCAAACTTAGCTCTGATACCACTGTTGGGCCCTTTCGGCCCCCATTCAAGCTCCAACACGACTGTTGGACCCTTTGGGCCCCTAACAGGAACTATAAACAACCAAAGGAAACTCGCAATAGGTGTCACGAGCCTCTCTTAATCCAAAAGCTACCTCAAAGCTAGCTCAAGAAAGAAGGATTTCCTATTAGCCTATATACAAGTCACCAACAACATCCATGACCGATGTGGGATAAACCCAACAACATGTACATTGAGGCACCATGCGCAAGAGTTGCATTCTTCGAGGTTTCACCAAAATTATACAAGGGTATGACGAAACGAGTAAGGGATAGAGCACTAGATCTCTTGGGCAGAGTTGACTTGGTAAAGTGTATAGAGGAAGGACAGCCTACTTGGTTCAGTTGAACATTTGGGAGAGTCTCATACATGATCCTCGAGCAACCAATCAATTCAAAAAGTTGTGTGACAAGAGCAAGAAGAATTGCCTGACAAAGGATGGTGAGGTAACCCACCACGTTGGTGGATCAGTGACTACATAAATACATGAAAAATGATTGGTATGTACAATATTATAATTTTTTATTTATAAAAGTTTTTGTTGATTAAATTTTATTTATGTTATTGTGCAATGTAGGAGAAAGATAGGGGTGGGGAATGTGCCTTGGTTAGTTTTGTTTGACTACACCCACCGCAAGGACAAAGGAAAGGGTCCATACTTAGATAAGAAAGCAAAGGTGATCGCGGTAAGTATTTAGTTCTTTATGTTTTTTTTTTTCAAATGCCTTAACACCATAACTTTGGATCTGTTCATCATTGTCCAAATTATTGGATCTTCTATGTTATTGGGGAGATTTTGCCAGATATGAAACCCATGCCTTTAACCTGGTGTTTTGTGTGTCAGTCGGCTCACTGAATAAATAAGATACGAACCGGTCTCATCCGTGGATTGATATGTGTTATGAGATGGGTTGAGCTTTGTGTTTTGCCAAGGTTATTGTAGGCCTAAAGCATTTTGTACTATGTTTATGCATTCATTTGGCGAATGTGGTAAAGTTTAGCCAAGTGGGCATTCATAACCGAGGCTAAATCTTGTGTTTGTTTTAGGTTTTTTTTTTTGTTTGGTCAGGTTGTGTTTAGTTTTTTTTGTTTCCGATTTCGTTGTTTTCAGTTTCGTCGTTTTGTTTGCCAAAAACCCACAATAAGAAATCACACAAAAACCATTTAGCAAAAAAAATAATAATAAAGTGGTCAGTACCCCAACGTTGGCGTCTGGTCAGATCAAAAAGAAAATGGAGGGTCGTGCCCCACCTTCTTCCTTCTTTCTGCCCATTTTTCTCCCTTCCTCCTCCACCGGTTCTTACCCATCCAAGACCATCAAAAGCTCTGGACTTTTAGCCTCTCCAACTTGATTTCTACCTTGAGTCTTCTTCCTTTCGGGCTAGACCTTCCATTCACCTTCGTTTTTTGCATGCATGTCTTACTTTCATTCATCATTGGGTGGGAATTTGCGGTAATTCATATGTTTATGCTTGTTTGTGTTGATTTATAACTTTCCTTATAGTTTAATTTCGTTTTTATGCATTAGATTAAAAAGCCCCCGTGTGCATGTCATGTTCTAACTTAAAGTTGAATTTTTGTGTTCCTAATTGTTGTTGTTTGTTATTTAATTATGTTTTTGAAGCTTTCTAATGTTATAATAAGTCTTAGATTGAAAGGAATTATAGTTTGAAAGTATGTAGGAGCTTAATTCACCTTTTTTGAATTAATTTTGAAAATTAAATCCGAATTTTACCTAATTAATTTGGCCGCTTAGAATTGTTGAGTTGATAATTGAGATGTGTTTCTAAGTTGGATTAATAGTTAATTAGAGCTTTTGGAGGTAGTTTTGATTTAATTTTGTCAATTTAAGTTTTTAGGTAAAAGTTGCCGAAAAAGGTTGAAATTGTGAAGACGAAGTTCAATTGGATGTTTAGAACGTAGTTGTTGTTGTCCTAATCACCTAAACTAAGTTACTAATGGCCCTATGAACTTCTAAAACTGAAATGGAAGGTTAAAATAAAGTTTTAGATCATTTTATAATTTATACTAATTTTAATTCCTAATTTAAGGATAATTAAATTGACACTTAAAAATCAAGTTAGAAACTAATATTTAATCATCTAGACTAGTTCTAATTAACTATAAGATGGGTTAGGGTAACCAACTCATAAAAATATTTTAAGACTTTTCTAGTTAGGTTACCAATACCTATCTAAATATGGTAGTGTGGAACTTGTATGCATTCATGTATGTGTGTGTCAAGTGATCTCATTTGATTTTCAGCTCCTTTTAATTAGGAAACACACTCTTCATGCAATGTCTAAGTTTCATTTAAGAGTTTATTTGCTTGGATTGGATAACTCCTCTTATTATGAATTATGTATGTTGCTTACGTGATGAGTATTGTCTATATTGTTTCTTGCCTTCTTGCCTTGTGGTGGGTTAGGAAGCACATAATTTTTGCGTCTAAGTTTTCACACACCATCACAAACATGCATGCATTCATGTTTTTTGTAGTCATAGTAGTTTCCCTCATTAGATGCGTACTGGAACTCACTAGTAGGTGTATTGTAGGGGCTCTCCAAATTAGGTCTGTTAGGATTCCTCTTTGCTTGACATATTATTTGGTGCCATGTGAGAGTTTCTTATTTGGTGCCATAGGAAGGTTGGTGGAGTTTTATTGGATCCCACCTCCCTTGAGTCATCTTCATCAGTTTAATCGGTGATTAATAAAATTTAAAGGATGAGATCCTTTGATGTAAATTTAGAAAATGAAGATCCACCACAAAGTTACTTAGGCGCATATTATATGAAATTTCTTCCTATGTTCTATATGTATGCATATATGATTTTACATTCATCGTTGAGTGGTGTTGGGAATTATATATAGCATGTGCATCATGGTTGGTGTACTTGATAAGGGTCCTGTTTAAAGTGGCACATATCCAAATGTATGGAAAGATGGCCATAAGGTTAATTTCTAAGCTAGCTTCCCATGTGAGCATGATAGGATGAGAAATTTGGTGGGCTGGAGGGGGATTTTAATTTCGCTTGTTATGCTTCGCCGATGGATAATTATGGTGCTTATGTTATGTTATATTCGTTTGAAGAGTACTTCCTGATCAGCCAATTGGACAACAGCTGATTATTCCTATGTTA
Organism: Piper longum; assembly: GCA_032619315.1. Lineage (NCBI taxonomy): Eukaryota > Viridiplantae > Streptophyta > Magnoliopsida > Piperales > Piperaceae > Piper > Piper longum. The sequence continues at coordinate 25,445 of JAVDBV010088143.1, read as the reverse complement.
TATTGAAGTGTGTTTTATCCATAGGTATTTTAATGCCCATCTATTAGATTTGATCTTTTCTTTATTAGTTAGTTTGCGAATGAGTGACACCTGTTGCTGACGCATTTTTGTATTATGTACGTAAATGAGGTTCCCTGGTGTTGGCTTGCGTAGATGTTTGGATTAGTGCTGGTTCATGTGTTAGTGGCTTGGGTGCTCCTTAGTTTTTTGTTGTGGTTGTGCTTTCATGATCACTAACCTTAATTTTGTGTTGTGTTTGAGATATATTTGTTGTAAGACCTAGAAAAAAAATAATTAGGTTATTTTATTTAAGGTTTTATAAATCTTAAAACTAATCTTAAATATTATTTAATTAAATTATTTCTTGAGAATCAATATTATGAATTATCAATTATGACATTTACTTTACCGGTACAATAATACTTATGGATAATTAATTTAACTCAATAGTTAGATCTTTTGACTTTTCGTTATTACACAAATGGCTGGTATAGTTGTGTGATTATATTCTTTTTCATAAAATTAAATATAGTAACTTCTTAAATTCTACACTTAATCTTCTATATAAAGAAAAATTCTATTAATGTTAAATGAAACATCATTTGGATAGTTTGTGAGCACATTTGGCTCACAAAAGGAATGCTTTAGAGAAGTTTCATTCATATTATGATCATGTGTCGTAGGCATTAAAAAAATTTCAGGTCCGTATAATTACTAGAAATGTTATATATTCCTATATGGGAGTCCTGACATGGTGCAGCGCCCTTAAAAAATTCATATTGGTGAGACCTGACATAGGGCAGTACCCTTAAAAAATTACTATTTAGGAGTCCCGACATGGGGCAATACTCTTAAAAATTACTATATGGGAACCCTTAAAAAATTACTATGTAGGAGTCCTGACATGAGGCAATTCTCTTAAAAATTACTATGTAGGAGTCCCACCATGGGGTAGCACCCTTAAAAATTATTATGTGAGAGTCCCAACACAGGGTAGCACTCTTAAAAAATTACTATGTGGGAGTTTCGACATAGGACAGCACCCTTAAAAGATTGCTATGTGGGGTCCCGACACGGGGTAGTACCCTTAAAAAATTACTATGTGGGAGTCCGGTACGAGGCAACACCCTTAAAAAATACTCTGTGGGAGTCCTGACACGGGGCAACACCTTAAACATTACTATGTGGGAGTCCCGACATGGGGCAGCACCCTTAAAAATTACTGTGGGAGTCCCGATACGGGGCAACACCCTTAGTTATTACTATGTGAAATATATTAACTTGTTTCTTGTAATTATACAATTTAGTATTTTTATCACTAACGTGGAATTGCCTCCGTAGGTATGAGCATGGAAAGATGGGTGAAGTCGGGACAACTGGAGGACTCTGTTATTGGACTATTCTTTGCATGACAGTGGGATTCTGTTTCGGTTCATGGGGCTTGGATTATTTCGAGCTAATATTCTATGTTTAAATATTAAAAATTAAAAAAAAACTAATCTACGAGATATTTAGTTTCGTATAATAACACTTGCTTGTGGCTCGGGACGGGCCGGTCATTACATTTGTGTTTAAAGGGCCATGTGAATTATATTTGGAAATGTATAACTTTGTTGGCTTGTTATGTGATGGAGTTGTTTGGAAAAATATTATGCAATGGAAAATGAATTTCTTTGCATGTAAAAAATTCTAGGGTATGCAACTCTAATGAGATTTTGCAAATTTTTCAAAGCCTTGGAGTCCCGGAACAGGATGGGTAAAATATTGAGGTAAGATCCCTTCTAAAATGTGGAATTATGGTTGATGTGTTATATTTTATAGCGGGTGAATTGTTTCTAATGCCTTATTTATAGGGAAAACTCTATCGAATTTTCTATAGAAATTGGAGTTTCTTTGATAAATGGGATATTGGTATTCATATAGGACTCCCTTTTCTTTTAAGCCTTAACCCTATATATCTCAGGCTTATCATTTGTTGTTGTGTCCTTATTATTATTTTTTGCTTGGTGTAATTGTTTTATTTTCTGTTTTCTTTTTACCCTTCATCTTAAAAACCTCGAACAAGTTTTTGATCCTTGAGGATCTATTTTATGTTTAAGGTAGTTGTCTGCTTCAATATGAATGATGTTCAAGTACTGCCATGATTTGATTTAGTTGGAGAATTGAATTGGGGTGTTATATTAGAAGTATATTTTGTTGCATATGTTGGTTTAATATTTTGATTGTTTAATTTTCTTATTGCTTGTTGGTGAAATTGACACGATTTTGTGGAGACAAGTTTATGTTTTGAGCTATGTAACTTGATTCAATTATTTCATATAATGCTCAAGTGTTGTATGGTTTTACATTGCAAGTTAGTAGTGGATTAATAGAATTTGTTGTGGTATTTTTCCATGCAATGTACTTTGTAGTTTGGGTTTTAATTGCAAATCACAATCACAAATTGATTTGATTACATTATTTGATTCCCTTTTAAAAGAAAAAAAATATGAGTCTTGAACGTTGTTGAATATTGAATTTAAAGTAATAACATAAGAAATATTTTTATATACTTTTATAGACGAGGTACTGGGAGCACATTGAGTCCGCTAAAGATACTGACCCTTCTTCTCAGCTACTAGTGGTTGACCCTGAGACCTACCACTTTGCAATGGGAGAGCCAAATAAGGGTTGATATTATGGATTCGATTATGCTCTCACTGTCGTTCGTCATCTTCCTAGACAAGGCTCAGGAGATCCTCATAGCTCTACTTTTGTTCCTTTTGATGATCCTAGCTATAGTTCTGGTCCACACAGTCAACCTCACACCGATGACCATTTGGTTTGCCGAATTGAAGAGCTAAGGACTAGCAATCAGGATATATCGACAAAGATCACAAGATTAGAAATGGAGGCTAAAGAGAGAGAAGTGGATGAGGGAGGAGGATGAGGGCAGGGATCACCGGCTCATTGAATCACTTGATCCGAGGGAGGTGGGCACAAGAGAGTGGTGGACATGAGAGGTTGATAGACGAGATGAAATCACGATTTGTCAGATGTTTCTTATGGTTAAAGATGATCGTCATGGACCTGACAAGTCATCTTTATCAAGACTTGACTGACTAGATTTTCGTAGGATACATCTTGCTTATGTATTTGTCATGTATTGATTATTTTTAACAAATTGGTGTATTTTATAAATAACTTTATTTATATTAGGTACAATTTATGATATTCTGATTGGTTATGTCATTTTTTTTGTTAAAAGTAAATTTATTATGTTTAAAAGGGAATTACAAAATTGGTTATGATCAATTAGTACCTCTCTTGATTAATAAGGGAAGAAAAAAAGAAAGAAACATTATGATTGAAATTGATTGATCTTGATCAGGCAAGATAGAAGAGATTATCAGCCATCAAGATGATGTAATAGAGAAATCGCAATGGAATATTTTCACCAAAGTCTAACTCCGGTAACACCATCTCCCTCACCCTGGCCAGTGCCCGTCTGAAATAGGCTCCACCCACCTGCGGCAAGAGCCCAGCAAAGACCGGCCATATCCTCGATACGAGCACCGGTATGGCCCGAGTAGAGCGAAGGAGAAGATGGGTACTCCAGCTTGTTGCGATTTGTTGGATTGATGTGCATGGTTGAATAATCATGGTTGCAGAATATTACCTGAAAAAGGCCACCAGAAAGGCAGGTGAAGTGGCGAAGAGCAGCGAGGGAGGTAGAAGAGAGGGACGGAAGGGAAGGGCAGCTGCCTGGGTGGGCGGCGACTGCGGCGGAGCTGGCCAGGAGAAGAAGTGAGGGTAGCATCTGGGGAGAAGTCCATGCCCATTTGGCGAGCTAGCTGCTCGAGCTCAACGGTGTTGCTTACGACTTGGCGGGCAGGGACGAAGAGGAGGAAGTGGTGGTGCCGGCGGTGGTGTTGATGGTGGTGGCGGTGGTGGTGGAAGAGGAGAGGGCCGTTGATAGCCTTTCCTAAGGCCAGAGATCAGATGACCTTCAACATTTCTTAGGGAAATAGACAAGCCATGTTATGTTATGCATTCTGACAACTTATTTTAAATGTAAGTTAGTAGACAAGCTAAACTGTGCTAATATAGATTTATGCCCATAAAATGTTTAAGTGATTAGATTATCACAAAAGAGTTCTTAATTTGCGATTGATTATGGAGGAATTTACGCTCTAACTGGTGAAACCCACTTTATCACTTCTTTGCTTAACTACCCCTTTACAATTGGGTTTGGGTTTGGACTTGATTTCGGTAGGTTTGCGCTAATCCCAAAATAACCTTAATCTTTTAAAAAAAAAGTAACACAATTGTATCCTACGATAATTATAACCTCTTTAAAAAAAATAACACAATTGTATCCTATGATAATTATAACTTAAGTAGCCTATTGATATAGAATTTTGTGTCAGATTATGACTGGCATCTTTTCCAATAGCATTTGGCCGTTTCACCAATATTTTTCGATAAAACATACAGATCGATCGATCCAATGTTTTGAAATTAATAACTAGAACAAGTCATTATAGTACCAATTAAACAAAAATCATGTGAACGTGAAATGAGAATTAATACACGGATTTGACAGGGTTAAGGTAAGCATCAATCATCTAATAATAACGATAAAAATGATAAAGCACAACATCTATACCATGCCACTGCCACATCTTCCCAATCTATATATCCTCAACCATTGCACTACATGGATTATTTAATTTGACCATGCATGTCTCTAAAAAGCTCAAGCTTAGAACTAACACCATAGCGAATAATTATTTTTCTTTCATTTTTTTGAATAATGTATGCACTTTTGTGCCCGAACTCGGTTATTAGTTTGCTAGAAGTTAAAATATTATTAGCGTACGCTCTCTAACATAAAAAGAAAATTAAGAGAGTTGAGGCATGTTCTAGGTAGATAGAACCCAATACTTGACCAATAGTTAATTTCGAAAGGACAATTTGACTACCTTAAACTCTAGCATAAATAGTCAATGGTACATATTCAACCTTTAAGAACTAAATATATAGTTTAATCCCCCATAAAGAAGATCGAGGATGGTAAAATGAAACAACATAAGCTTGAGCATTGCTGTGCTAGATAATTATGGGGCATTTTATTTTATTTTATTTTTGGGCATGATGGCATATAATTTTATCTCGAGCTATAATCACATGGTCTTATTTGAAAGAGTATTTCAATTTTACTCTCAAGGTAGTCATATTCATGCAGATAATATGGTGATTTCTTCCATATTAATGCAGTATGGGATTGAAAATTTGACGATAACTAGCAATTTAGAATTTAAAAAACCATTGAATTCAGAAGCTGAAGAAATTTTGAAGAAAAAAAAAGTCGAAATAGGATAGTAAAATATATGAAGAATGTAAAAGAAAACATAGAGAAGACACACAATAGAAGTTGCATTAGTCGTCAAGTTTTATGTGCAAATGAAGATTACACCCTCTTTAAATTAAAAAGAAAAATTAATCAGATAACTTCTAAAAGATCCCTGTAATAAATCATCGAAATTACAAATAAATCCCTTAAAATAATAAAATATTAGTAGATGCCCCGCATTACATATAAGTTTATATACTTTATACGTATAAATTTGCATGTTGGATCATAATTAACAAGATTTCGAACACCATGAATATCTTGGTTTTGTTTAAAAAGTTGGGTTGTATCTTATATTAATCACGATAGCTTACCACACACATTCTATATTAGAAATAGACTCTGAATTGTGAAGGCATACTTTCATCAAAATAAGAAGATAGAATATAAAGATTTTTTTTTGTATTTTTTATTTATTGAATGTCTAACTCTTAATCAGAGCTCTACTGTTGACTCCCTTTTTAACATTAAAGAAAGATATAGCTTGATGATATCTGCCTGGATATGGGGGATTGCTAGCTTTTTAAAAAATAAAGAAAAAGTTTTGTAATGAAGAGGAAATTAGTCCATGAATAAATAAATAAAATGTATAAATAATTAAGAATATTTAGCCTTAGTCTATGAATAAATCAATAATATACATAAACAGTTGTGGCTACCATTTAAAAATAAAATAGTAGGTTAAAGTTATTGTTTTTTACCATTTTTATTTAGTGGTAAACATATTTAATTATTATTTATTTCAATTTAATTTAAAATAGTTGATAAAATTTTAAATTGGCTAACCACTTGTAGCTCTGATGTATAAAGCGATAAATTTCCTTGTTTAAGTTTGCCACTAAAAAAACATAGTGTTAGTGAGTAGAGATGCAAAGGGATGATTTTTATAAGTTCTAATCAATTTTGACACCTGATACCCAACTATTAGCCTATTATAATTTTTTTACGGCAATTATTCTTCCTCTCTTTGATTGATTGTGAAACCAAAATAATATTGTTAATTGATTTTTATTAGTGTAAACATTCTACACAAAAAATATAAACTAAAATATAGTTTTAAAAATTTTCTTATAAGTTTTTTGTTTATTATTTTATTTAGAAATGAAATTAAGATAATTAAGTTGAATACTAAATTAATTTTCTTCATTAAAATTTATAATTTTAAGTAAAATTATCTTGCTTCTTTTGTAGCACTCCGATTCACTTTGAACCAGAACCGAATCAAAGTATTAAACTATAACGGCCGAACCTAAATAGTACAAACTAATGGGTTTAATTATCTCTTCAAAAGTCATTAACTAAGAAAACTTATCTTGGTAAACATTATAATCACTAATATATTAGATCTTATCTTGGTAAGTACTAGATGTGAGGCTAACTTAACTTTGTTGTATAAATCAAGTGTAAGATTATAACTGCTATCCTCACTAATATATTGTATCTCACCTCAATAAATATTAGACGTGTGACTAACGTAACTTTGGTGGATATTATTATATTCCACTCACCTTAGGAAATTCTATCTTAAAAATTCTTTTTTATAACTCTTGACATACCACCATCTATCCAACATGGTTCCGAGCTTATTCTAATACTAGCCCAATTTAATTAGTACAAACTAATAGAGTTACTCATCTCTTGAAAAGCGATTAATCAAATTAAAAATTATAAGCATCATTCCCACTAATATATTAAAGCTTATCCCAGTAAGTATTAGATGTGAGAATAACTTAACTTTGGAGGATGTTACATAAACCTTATACCTCTGCTGTTGTTCATTTAAAATGAAATACTGACCACAAGGTAAAGCCTAACCACCGGAGGTGTCACAAGACAGAATGCCTGAGTGGATATCTTAACACACATCCAACATGAAACACTCAAATGCTCATGCAAATAACACATATGGATGAGTCAAGGTGTCCACATGTTTAGTCATAATTGGATGTTGATCAAGTGTGTCTACCTTTTTCATTTCACTATATTAGTCCTACTTCCATGGGACGTAGTGTACATTATGGGAATGAGCAAAAAGAAAATTTGATAACAGTAAGGAGCTTGAAGTATCGAGATAATGACAAATTGGTTGGTACATGAGATGGGCCACCATTACCTATTAGAGATAAGGCATCAGATCAATGATTGACGTTTGAGACCGCATGGTTGGATAACCTGAGTCGAGTTGTTAGCAGCCCAGATTTGTGAGAGACTCTAAATCTTGAGAAAAACTTGGCTGTCTCCCTTATAATTAGAACTTTCTAAAATTTTCACAAACTATAAATGAATCACATATAACAAAATAAACCCAAAAAGTTTCCAAATTTTTATTTCATTTCAGAGAGTCCATCACAAAAACATTTCACACATTCACAACATATTCACATCACATTTTTCACATTTCCATGACAATTACAACACATTTTAACATACTTCATGGAGAAGATTGTCTCATCTTCGCATGGGTCATTCTCCTACAAAACAAAATATTCACATAAAATCCTTTAAACTATGTTTATTGTTCATTCTATGTACATGCATAAGTACGATGATTTAACATATCTTAATTATTTTAACCTTTAGTTTTAGGACTCTGAGGCTTGGAGAATTCTTACACAAAACAGTTGGACTTGCTTGCCACAAAGCATACCGCCTACGAAATAGCTCAAACAAAAGTTGGTGATAATAATTTTTATACAATCCCTCATAGGGTAACTATAGAATTCAATCAAAATGCCTGGAAAGCTCTCATATATGTGTAATCATATTGGCTCACTAGCCTCACATACTATTCACATCACATGGCTCACGGACCTCACCCTCAAGAACAAACTACAACAACACCAGAAGAACAAGTCAGCTTCCCCATGAGTCATTCGCGTTCCTTGCATCCCTCCGACCAAATCTGTAGCACCACACCTATATTGAAAATGTACGTCAATAATCAAAAGATTATTGGTACAGAAATAATTAATGAAAAACATTCCAAATTGGTAAATGAATAACTCAATATCCACGGTAAATTGAATAATAAATTAGAAACTTCTCCCCTTCACATCACAATCATATAATATCAAGGCTAATAGGAGCCTAATCGTAATAACTGATGTACATATGCGCATGAACTAGACCTACTCAACGATAACATGCGAGTACTATGGCCCATAGGTCTAAAATCATATGCATGAGCTAGAATTAGGTCCATAGCAACAAACCCATCCGATGGGCAGTCTATCAGATTATCACTACAACATTGCATAGTTTGGATATACTTAATAGAAAGCATGCACATGTCGAATACATATTGCTAGCAAGTAATATTGCTAAGAATCAAAAATATTAACCACTAAAGAGAACATCACAAGTGCGTACCCACTGAGAATTATAAATATTATCTAGCGTAGATAGAAAATCCAAAAAGCATACAGTAAATTAAGGCTTAGGAATGGTCTGATAAATAGTGCGAATGCGATTGTTAAATTGGATCTCATTTTGTAGAATTCATACAAAGGGATATCAACCTTAATATTTTATAAATTCAAAAACTCAATTAAATGGCCCAATTGTAGTGGGATTAATTAAAACAGCATTAACTACGTCCTATGACATAAAAATAAAACATCGTAGAGCCAAGCAATGGATCAAGCAGGAGTCTTAATGGACCTGTGACGCAAGCTCACATCCTAACTCAATGAGCTCAACTACGCACGACCTAGTATTCACAACCACTACTTAACTCCTACTCACGATGATATTTATGCAATGACATCAATGCAACAACCTAGATACGGTAAAATGACATGGCATGAAAATGGGCAAGACATATAAACACTCACATCACATCACCACATTATCATTCTCATATTGGGCATGTCGTCATAACCGCATAAAATTTTGTAAAAAACTCAGTAAAGATATCGAAATAGAGATCTTGTTGTATTATGACAAATTCGGGAATCAATCCCTTGCAATTGAAACTAGCTTAAAATTAAGATAATTAAGTTTATTATTATTATTTGACTTAATATTTTCACACTGCATTCATTTTATAATCAAATATGAGTTAAAATATTATTATTTTAACTATTTAATTACTTAGTCGATTGATATACAAAACACGGTCGCACGAACACAACCAAAAATTAAAAAAGATTTAATCTTTTTCTTATTTCGACATTTGTTAGGTAGATTTGGTGGTAAAAATGATAACTTTACACTGAATGAAATATTTTACCACAATAAAAAAATATAAATTTAAACTTTTATACAAAAATTAAAACTTTAACACTATCCAAATAAAATCACACCAAGATCTAAAAGTAAACATTATTATAAACAGTTATGAATGCCAGATAGGGTGGATCTACATGCAAATAACACAAACGTTCCACACAAAAAAACCCAAAAAGAACAGGGAGGAAGGAGCATACCTCACAGGGAAGAAGGGGAGAACGGGAGGAGGAGGAGGAGGTGGAAGAGGAGGAAAAGGAGAGGGAAAGGAGAAGATAGGGGGCAGCGGTGGCACCCAAGGGGAGAGGGAGAGGAGAAGAAGAGAAGAGACAAGAGAGAGGGAGAGAAAAGGGCTGAGAGGTAAGGGTTTTCACTGGCCCTCCCCATGCCCACGGCCTAAATGTAATGTCCCAACCCAGAGGAAAAGCCTCTCCAAGAGGTCAAGCCCAAAATTGGTAGACTTTAGGAAAAAAACTAAATAAAGTCTATCCATAAAATCATCAGTTATTATTAGGCCTGTTAAGCCAAAAGGCTAGCCTAGGTTTAGCCCTCTTGCTAGCCTAGTCTAGTTGAGTCCATGCATTCGCCCAGCTCAATTCTGCCCCCCTTCGTAGCCTAATTTAGTTGAGTCCATGCACTCACCTAACTCTGTTCAGCTCCTTGCTGGCCTAATTTGGTTGAGTCCATATATTTACCCTGCTTGGTTTAGCCACTTGCTAGCCAGGTTGAGTTCACGTTCTTGCCCGACTCAGTTCAGCTAGCTCATTCACTTGAACAAATTGAGTTGTTGGCTCGCTTTGCCTTGTTGAGTTGAATTGTTGATTCAAAGTGCTAATTTGGTTAGTCAATTTGATTTTGACTCGACTAGCCCTAATTGATCAAATAGTTCGTTTTGTGTTCATTTGAATATTGGTCAAGTCTATATTTACTAAAGAGAGTATTTAGAGTGAGTTGGTACACACTAAGTGTATCACAAGTGACAAATACTACTTTAAGTAATTGCATTTGCTAAATTGCAACTATTATCAAGTGACAAATTTGAGGCCTAAAACCCCATACTGCAACTATGAGGCATACTCTTGATCTGAGCCACCAAGAGCTCAATGTTCTCCGAACATCACGATAGTCAATTGGAGATGCAAAGGGGCATCTTGAACAAAGGGATGAAAAGGAGAGCGAACAAACAACTTCTTCCCCGACCCCCCCACACACCCAATTGCACCTCAGTAACAGACTTGATGGTTGTTCCATCCACTTTGTCAGTAAATAGTACTGGCATTAGTACTTTCATTACACCTGTTGTGCATACTTTTTACTGCAAGTAACACACATAATAGATTTTACACATCAACTTTGTCAAATCAATATGGTGTGAACTCATCTCCCATGACAAGTTACCAAGCTCCACCTCCTGGGATTTTCCCTAGTCAAGATTTTGTTAGTCCTCCTTGGACTTCCTACCCATTTGCTTCATATAGAGGTCAGCCTGTGAGTTCCTCCTATGTTCATCCTACTATGCCTCAAATGTCGTATCCACTGGGTTACTCTAGCATATGGACCGGGTATGGTCATGGCTATCAACCATATGGTGTACCCGCCATGGAATGCCAGCAATGCATGCTTCAGTTCCAATTAGCCTATTGACACCACCTTTGGTACCTCTAGTGCCCTAGGTCACCTCATCCACTACCTTCATGGACACCTTACTACATCTTTGCCTACATGAGTAGCTCATGTGCTGCCTCCAAATCTAATTATACAACCAGCTGAAGCTGGTACAAAATATGAAGAATTGAAAACTATCATGGCAATGCAAGCTCAAGCACTTCAAGCTCTACAAGCTTATGTGGCTGCTAAGAAAGATCTTGAAATTATTGAAACTATAAAGCATCTTCATCCATTAGCTGAAAGTGTATATGATGAGCTACTTCCCGTAAAGAACATGAGACCAACTTTTACAAAATTTGATGGAGATGGTAATCCTTGGGATCACATCACAACCATCAAGCTTAAATGTGGTACTACTGCTTCTAACGATAAGTTGAAGGTATAAAAATTTCCATCTTCTCTTATAGGCACTGCCTTGCATTGGTTTAATAATCAACCTTCCAATTCTATATCCACGTGGGAGGAAATGGTGAAACAATTTACAGCTCCCTTACAATCAATGGAGAAACCCATAAATACAAATATTTAAAATTGTACTGAAGGGAAAAGAACAAGACATTTGGTGCATATGTAAAAAGGTTTCAAAATTTGGCATCACAAATGAAGGATACTCCAGATAATAAGGAGATTGTGACAATTTGTGGTACAACATGGTTTCTTAGTAGTACTTCGAGCAATAATTTTGAATAACTATTTGGAAAAGTTACTGTTT
>JAVDBV010088143.1:0-13423 GCA_032619315.1 Piper longum | reverse complement strand
AGCTGGTACAAAATATGAAGAATTGAAAACTATCATGGCAATGCAAGCTCAAGCACTTCAAGCTCTACAAGCTTATGTGGCTGCTAAGAAAGATCTTGAAATTATTGAAACTATAAAGCATCTTCATCCATTAGCTGAAAGTGTATATGATGAGCTACTTCCCGTAAAGAACATGAGACCAACTTTTACAAAATTTGATGGAGATGGTAATCCTTGGGATCACATCACAACCATCAAGCTTAAATGTGGTACTACTGCTTCTAACGATAAGTTGAAGGTATAAAAATTTCCATCTTCTCTTATAGGCACTGCCTTGCATTGGTTTAATAATCAACCTTCCAATTCTATATCCACGTGGGAGGAAATGGTGAAACAATTTACAGCTCCCTTACAATCAATGGAGAAACCCATAAATACAAATATTTAAAATTGTACTGAAGGGAAAAGAACAAGACATTTGGTGCATATGTAAAAAGGTTTCAAAATTTGGCATCACAAATGAAGGATACTCCAGATAATAAGGAGATTGTGACAATTTGTGGTACAACATGGTTTCTTAGTAGTACTTCGAGCAATAATTTTGAATAACTATTTGGAAAAGTTACTGTTTGTTAAGAATTGCAATGAACTGCGGCTACTAACAAAGTTGCCAAAGCAGCCATTAATGTTGTGATAGACTATATTCCCCAAAAGGGTAAAAAGCCTAACAACAACTCCAGAGATAGTCTTAAAGAAAGTAACAAATTTCGCCAACAGTGGTATGATTTAGATGAGTTTACTTTCAATCTTAATCATACTGAAAAATGGTTAGATTTACTGTTGGCGACAATAGAATCACATGAAAGGATCTTCATGTGTCTTTAAACCCAAGGGATGCACAAAAAGAAAACTTTTGTCTTTTTCACAACATAGTAAATCATCCCACTCGTAAGTGTCAACTCAGGATGAAAAAAATTCAAAAGTTGTTTGATGTTGAAGAAATTAAATATCAATTCAATGCAGAGAAACCTAGGGTTGGTGCTACTGTTATGATGGCAACTCATGCCTTTAACTGAGATGTCATCTGACCCAATTATTGACAAAACTCATATCACCCAAGTTGGTGAAAATTCTTTTGACTTACTTCTTCCCGATAGCATAATAGAAGGGGCAAAGTCTAATACCATAGCCTCACAAATGGCATGTTCTATTGTTGTCACTGATGGACGATTTTTGCCTCGTGTGAATAAAAGAGATGATTATGATGTCATTAGGCATATTCGTCTAATACCAATGATCAGTAATAGTAATATGCTAAATGTATTGTGTGTTTCCTCTACCACAAGATGGACGGTTGAATGTACATTCGGGGATATTGCTACAAAGCATAGTGGAGTAGATGTTTACTTCACATAAGGTAGAGTTGATATTTTTAGGTCGTCCATTACCGGTGTTAACAAAGGTCAATAATGGACAAAGATCTAGGACAAATGCTACATGGCCTCATTCAAAGGACACCTTGGCACTACCTATGGCATTGTTACTTTCTCTAATGAAGATCTTGGTCATCCAGAGCCAAACCATAATCGTCCACTCTATGTCAATGTTGAACACCGTAATAAGGCAATTTGTCATACCCTAGTTGATCCGGGCTCTTCGACTAACCTATTACTTGTTCTCATCTTACATAAGTTAGGGATATACATTGGTGAATTTGGTGTCATCCACTACTCAATTTTCATCTATCTCACGTATTACTTGTGATTCTATGGGGACAATCTCCTTGTGCATTTCAATAGGACCATTCAGTATAGCGCATATCTTCCATGTAGTGGACCTTGATCCTATTTTTCACATACTATTAGCACGTTCATGGATCCATGACCATCTATGTGTTCCTTTTTCATGACACCAATGCACAAATGTTGCACCAATTAAGGGCAACCAAGTCCTAATTCGTGGGCTTAAAAATCCTTTCATGCTTGAAGAAGTTTATTTTACCAAAGCAGTATTCTTCATGGCTAGGAATATTTCAAAACTTGTCCTGCCAAAAGCAAATGCTTATACATTCCCTGCAATTGTTGATCTTCCAAATGGTGTTCTACCAAGAACGGACTTTCCTCTAACACTCCCACAAAAGATTCTCAAGTGCCATAAGTCTAAAAGGTTCTCAAGTGCCATAAGTCTCCAACTATGTTTGAGCCAGCATTGTTGCCTACTACTGAAAGCATGCTCGTCCCTTTAAGAGTAAATTTACATGACAAATGACCATCAAAATCTCCAGTCATTGTAGAGACCGAAATGGATGTTGAATAGATTCCACGACCTTAATCATCTGAAAAGAAGTGCTCACTTTAGAGCTTCAAATGGGGCCATTCACACTCCAGCATCGTCCAAGTACTAAAGTACTTACCTTAGAACATCATGCTCCAGTACTAATATTCTCTAAACTTGATACGCATGCACCCTTTTTCATGGGGGCTATATCTCATGTACAAAACAACGTTGAGTCATATGATGTTCAACCCGCACCACCTCACTTCGAGGGTGGAGTAGCTTTGGCTACTGAGCAATTACTTGAGAATAATCTCGAAACAGTAGGTGATTATCAATGTCCAAATTTCTTAGTACTTCTCTTGATAGTCTTGAGCGAAGCCAACTGATTGATTTACTTCGATCATATAATGTCTATTTTCCATGGTTGTATGATGAAATTTGTGAGATCCATCAACTTAGTCCACATCTAATTCCTACTGGGAGAAAATCCTGTTTATAAGTGGGAGTGGATTATATATCTTTAACTTTGGTTAACTATTTTAAAGAAATGACTTAGACCCATTACGTTGCACTTTGGGCCGGGTCGTTACAAATGGTATCAGAGCAACCTAGTTTCATGTTAGATGGTGGGCTAGACTACGGATGTTAGCTAGGCTCTCGGTCACAGGCCATGGAAGGTCGTGGATCACAAGCCATGGAAGGTCGTGGGTTGGGGCTAGCAACGGGCCAAGTGTAGGAATTTTGGAGGCAAAATTTCTTGAGATGGGTGGATTGTGAAATCCCTCAACATAGTCCCACATATAATACCTACTGGGAGAAAATCATGTTTATAAGTTGGAATGGACTATAAATCTTTAACTTCGATTACCACGTTTGAAGAGATAACATAATCCATTACGTTGCACTTTGGGCTAGGTCATTACAAATGGTATCAAAGTAATCTGGTTCCATGTTAGATGGTGGGCTGGGCTATGGACGTTGGCTAAGCTCTCGGTCACAGGCCATGGAAGGTCGTGGGTTGGGGCTACCAACGGGTCAAGTGTATGAATTTCGGGGACGAAATTTTCTAAAGTAGGTAGAATATGAGACCCCTCAACTTTGTCTCACATCTAATACCTACTGAGAAAAGATCTTGTTTATAAGTTGGAATGAACTATAGATCTTTAACTTCGGTTAACCATTTTAAAGAAATGACTTAGGCCCATTATGTTGCACTTTGGGCCGGGTCGTTACAAATGGTATCAGTGGAACCTGGTTTTGTGTTAGATGATGGGCTAGACTACATACATTGGCTAGGCTCTCGGTCACGGGCCATGGAAGGTCATTGATTGGGGCTAGCAATGGGCTAAGTATAGGAATTTCGGGGACAAAATTTCCTAAGGTGGGTGGATTATGAGATCCTTCAACTTATTCTCACATCTAATACCTACTGGGAAAAGATCTTATTTATAAGTTGGAATGGACTACAGATTTTTAACTTCAGTTACCACTTTTGAAGAGATGACAATCCATTACGTTGCACTGGAGAAGATCATGTTTATAAGTTGAAATGGACTATAGATCTTTAACTTCGGTTACCATATTTGAAGAGATGACAATCTATTATGTTGCACTTTAGACCAGGTCTTTACAAAATTCATGGTTTATCACCAGATGTTGCAGTACACCACTTAGTAGTTAAATCAGGTTTCTCCCCTATTAAACAAGCCAAAAGAAAGTTCAGCCTTGTTGTGGAATATCCTCATTGGATAGGCAACATAGTAAAAGTTAAAAAGAAAAATCGTCGATTACACATTTGTGTGGATTTTAGAGATCTGAATAAAACATATCCAAAAGATAGTTTTCTGCTTCCATTGCCCAATCAGTTGCAAGATAATGTGGTAGGGCATCAAATGTTCTCCTTTATGGATAGCTTTATTGGATACAATCTGTTTCACGTGGCCGTAAAGGATGAAGAAAAGACGGCATTTTATACACTAATAGGTACTTATTATTACACAATAATGTCTTTCGATCTTAAGAATGTTGGTCCTACTTATAGAAGGGCAATGCAAATATGTTTTTGTCCTACTCAGTGGTTAGAATTGTTGTGGGGATACTTTGTTTCACTCTCGTGGGATTGACGATCATTGTTGCATTTTTATTGTATATATTGCTATTGAATTTACTGTTTATTGATCAAACTATTTTATTGTTATTGAAATTAATGTTCATTGATTTTAAACTGTTTTAAATTGATTTTCACTTAGTCACCAAGATGATAAATCTTTGGAGATTTTATTGGGAGTGCTTCATTTTTCTTGCATTAATCTCTGATATATCAATTGTAATCGAATGGGTAATTGCTCAATCCTTTTACCGAATCACATCATATAAAACCTATGATTCGAATCAGAGTTTTATAGTACGAACTAGGAACCATGGAACCGGAATGGGGTGTTACACACCAGGACCGGTTCCTCTCCTAGTCCAAATCCGGGATGTGCCATGCACAAATACTAATCAATAATTAATCTGTCAATACATTCCCATAATCTAAAAATAAAACATATCACCAAAATATGCAATTATGTGACATGCATGATTAAAACCGTCAGGCATCGAGAATTATACTTCGAACCATGCAAAAATGGTTGAAAAGGAAGTTGGAACAGCCGAATCCAAGTAGAACCAACTCGGTCCGGGTCGGTTGGATAAATGGTATAGGTCGGATTGGACAGCCTGTGACCATGTCCAACCTGCCCCCCCCCAATCAGCCCAGGCATTATCGCTGCACCATAGTGAACTTCTGACATGGCAGATGGCAGCAAGGGTAAAGAACTGTGGAGTTAAAGGCGGCTAACTTGACGGCAGTGACAGTGACCCAAACAGCGACTGAAATCGGCCTGGGAAGAGTCTCGTCGGCAACAATGGTGGCCTTGAGTAGGTCCCGGCGATCGGCGGTGCTCTTGGCCTATCCGGTGGTTACAATCAGTACATAGTGGCATGGTGAAGCTGTCAGTATGGTTGCTGGAGAGGTAATTATCTGAAGTACCCTCTTACATGCTCGACATGTGGCAACTTCAGGATGCATTCGGTGCACAGTCATCTATAACCAGGTATAAGTTTTATATACCATCGGAGCTGAAATGACGAGACGAATCAAAATTGTAGTGGCAACGAAGTCATTTAGATAATCTATTGTCCATAATTTATAATAAAAATAAATTATTGCACAACTTAATACAGTCGTCTCGACCAATATACACATCGTAAAGTGCTCCAAAAATTTTCAGAAAAATTAAAGGCGTCCATCAATGATAAAAGACACATTAGCCAGATCAACATAGCAAACAATCTAGTAAATGGTAAGATATAAATATTAATCGAATTATCAAGTATCAATAATATTTGGTTAATAAACCAAATTAATTTAGATCTGACTGGGCCAAACCAACTCAAGTCAACAGGGTAGAATCCTAGGCAAAGCTCAGATTGTACACTAAGCAAATGCCATAGCACTGCTCCCACATGGGGATTTCACACTAAGCCAACGCCATGGCATTGCTCCCACATGTCGAAACCACACACGCACAACATTGTAGTGTTGAGAAACACAAGAGAGAGAGAGGGGAAAAGGGGGCAGGGAAAGAGGGGGGAAAGGTGGGTAGGGAAATAGGTACGTCTAGATAGTTGTTAGCGCTTATCTAGGGCTGTCAAGGTATGAATGTCATGTCAATTAACTAAAAGTCTAGACTAACTGTAGACTAAAAACCAAAACATATAAAAAATTTGTGCAAACATGACCCAAAGCTATCAAGTTACCACCAAAAACTATAGAAGGAGAAACAAATAAAAACCACCACAAGTGAACCTCGGCTCCCAAAGCTGATAACAAACTAAACACAACCCAAGTAACGGCCACCAAAACGAATAGTAGAAGTAACACAAACCAATGACCTAATGATTGGTGCTCAAGAAAAACATATGCCAATACCCGGACGGCTTGACAGGGAACACAATCAACACCTAAGCCCACAATAACACACAAATAAAGAGATTCTCCTAACTTCAAACTAGTTGGATTGGACCAATCACATGCTACTCAGATCGGGCCAACAACAATCCAAATGTAAAATATCGAGCTAGTGAACTAGGTTTTACATCTTTCAGTCCTCCAATAACCCTTTTATAATATTTTTGTTATGGGGCATCGATGTAGCATACCATTAATAATGTTTAATTTTTTAAAACCAAACCACCAAAATAGTACTTATTTTACTTTATAATATATTAGTAAAATAGTAAATCGGACAGCCGAGATGGTAAAGTAGAACTACGGCCGTTATATAATGCCCTACCCCTCCGCACATGACTAAAGAGTCTTAAATTCCCCAACTCTCCATCCATCGCCTTCTTTTGGTCGTCGAATCCAATCCTTGGCGAGGGTTTCCTTCTCCTTCCTCAATCCCAAGATCGATAAAACGAAGATGGCCAGCAGCAATCTCCCTCGCCGGATCCTCAAGGTATCATCCCCCGATTTCGCTCCGTCTCCTGTAATTTTTTTTTCGATTTAATTTGATCATGGTCGATCCAATTTCACTGATTTATGTGTTTTGTATGCTGGATTTGGTGGTGGCAGGAGACGCAGCGTTTGTTGAGCGAACCTGGTATTTCTTTTTTGGTGGTAATTTTATTTATAAGGTAGATAGGGAATTCATGGTGTGTAGTTTTTTGGGAGCTGATCGATTTGTGTTGTTGTGAATGGATGGATTGCAGCTCCCGGTATTAGCGCTTCTCCATCCGAGGAGAACATGCGTTACTTTAATGTTATGATTCTTGGTCCAACGCAATCTCCTTATGAAGGTAATTTGGGTTTTTATAAGGATTAGGTCTTTTCTTTTCTTTTTTTTTAGTTTCACAGTCGTTAATTTGAAGGTTTTTTGGATCTTATTTTGATTTTTTTGGTTTACTTTCTGTGTGTTGTTCTTGCAGGTGGTGTGTTTAAGTTGGAATTGTTTCTGCCGGAGGAATATCCAATGGCGGCGCCTAAGGTGGACTTTCTGAGTATAAATTATGCATTTTCTATATTTATGAATCGAATTATGTAGTTTTATGTCATCATTTATCTTTTAGTAGTTAGATGCTATTGTTGGAATGATAAGATATGAGGAATGGGAGGTTTTTTTGGAAATTTTAATATTTTGAATGTGTTGGTTACGTCTCGTTTGCATGCACTGGTTTTTTATTGCATTCTATATGTAAATCATAAAGAAGCTTGTTTGACCATGATGGAGTTTATTCAGTCATTTGGAAGGGTAAATGGACTACTATAGCAGGCTTCTTTTATTTTAATCAGCCTTTTATCAATTACTGGGTTTTTTATATTCTGCAATGGAAACTGGCTGATAGCATGTACTGCTAGTTATCTTGCCTATTTACCTTTCATTGGTGTGTATTACCTAATGCACGCCTGAAAATTTTAGTTCTGTCACCACTGCTTTAATCTATTGTTTGTGACTCCATCTCAGTCCGATATACCATCTGGTACTTCTTATTCCAAGTTTACAATATGCTCTAGCTCATCTATAGTATGCCTTCATATTTTATGATCAGTCCTCCATCTATTGATTAGAGAACTTTGTTTTTGTACAATTCTACTTTATTTCTGTTTCACACTGAATATTTTCAACATGTAAACTTCATGATGAATTCTTTTTGAGCATTGACGACCAATATTTATGATAGGTCCGCTTTCTGACCAAAATATATCATCCTAACATTGACAAGGTATGTGTATCTATTCATTTTTTTTGACTCCCAAAGAAAATGTAGGTTAACGGCATATTTGTATTTACACGTGATGTTTTTGCCGAATACAGCTTGGAAGAATATGTCTTGATATTCTTAAAGACAAATGGAGTCCTGCCTTGCAAATCCGAACGGTTTTACTCAGGTTATTTCAAATGCTGCTTATTGTTGAGGACTTCACATGCACTTTTATGTCATTTTGATGCTTTTTAATGGTTGAGCAGAAACTTTAGTGGAGAAAATTTTAGAAATGCCTTGTCGTAGAGAATCTAAACTAATGCTGCAAAAGCAGGTAAAATGAACTTACAATTTGTCATGATTTAATGTCTACCTGATCATAAATCAGCTGGAGAGGGGTTTTTTTGGCTATATTAAATGAAACCTTATTTGGGCTATCATTTTTATTATATTGAATCTAAGATGGAGTTTCCAATATAGTAATAGGAAGGTGTTAAGATGATAACTTGTAGTTTGTGTTATAATTAATGAAGTATTTGAATACTTTTGGTATTTTCTCAACTTGAATAGTATCCAAGCTCTTCTTAGTGCACCAAATCCTGATGATCCTCTCTCTGACAACATTGCAAAACATTGGAAGGCAAATGAATCAGAAGCTGTAGAAACAGGTATCTTTGCTGCCTTTGCTTCTTTGGTTTATGATAAACTTTAAAAGATTTATTTTTCTCTAAACTATCACTTTTTTATTTTACAAATGTTTTACTTTATGTGCAGCTAAAGAATGGACTCGCTTATATGCAAGTGGCGCTTGATGAACGTGGCAGATCTGCCGATTTTGGCAAATAACTTGTCTTATAATTGTAATGTAAGTGTCTGCTTCATGCTATTTCTCCTCCAAGACTGAATGTCTAAGTGGTGAATGAAAAGTATGTATTTGTATAATTAGTTAATTGAGCTATGGTTTTGACTCATTCTGGTTATTTTATTGATAGGTCTATCCTTTACTTAGTTTATTTATGGGGAAAAAATTTCACAGTGTATTTCGTCTAAAACAGGATTTGTCTGGAATATGGAAACAACTTGAATTTCTCTCGCATTGGAAATAAATAAGTAGAGTTTTACTGGAAATTTGTCTTTATTTCGATTGTTGTTGATCTTCGAACAATGATATAAATATGTACTAATCCAATGAACTCCAAATCTTGTATGTGGTAAGTACAACTTCTCTCTTGGTGAAGCTAATCTAACTTCTTCCCCTATAGGTATAAATTATCTTGACATGTTTTAATGTCCAACTGTATGACTACTCTCTCTCATTTTTATTCATTCATTCCGACTTGGGTTTCCTATTATTTCGTATCTTTGGTAAAAGGCAAAAAATTATAACCTTTTGAGGTGCCTTGAAGGTGCACTACTTTTTCCTAATTTTGGAATTTGAACGACATTGTAAAGCACTTTGATTAAAAGATACACTACTAAGAAAACAAAGAAAAGATTGACATTTGATGTAATTTGATAGTATACATTTTGGTTGTTGTCCTCTAAAATTGTTTGTGCAGATGGTAATTATGTGTGATAAACTGATGAAATGCTAATTACCTTTGATCTTTTTTCCGTGTGGTAGTCATTACCTTCTTGTAAGTAATAGTAGCATAAGTGTACGTCCTTATTGAGGGAAGGTACGTGTGTACAAGTGATATTTTCTCAAATATTGAAGTATTCAAGTGTAGTAGTTGACCCTATAAATGTTCAAGAAGATTGTACAGCCATACTTGTATAAAATAGGCTCCGGGTATAGCTTCAAAGCCGGTAGTAAACTTTACTTGCATCATCATGGTTCCTTTCTAATTAGATTTGTGGGGATCCGGTATATCTGCAAGAACATGAAGAAGTAAAGACTACTTTTCTTAACATTTTGTTACAAGAGCAAGCAGTTGAAGTAGTCTGGTATAGTATACTTTAATAAACGAATACTTGTAAAAAATTAAAGAATCTGTGTACAATCCCTCTATATGCAAAATTGAACAGCTACCTCCTTACTACTACCATAGGAGCTACTACAACTCTGGGACTTGAACCCTTCACCTCATTTTTATTCAAGGGGTTTACCACGAGGATATCCCCCATTGAGAGTT
The DNA here is from genome assembly GCA_032619315.1 of Piper longum. NCBI lineage: Eukaryota > Viridiplantae > Streptophyta > Magnoliopsida > Piperales > Piperaceae > Piper > Piper longum. The sequence continues at coordinate 3,284 of JAVDBV010088143.1, read as the reverse complement.
ACCATGAAGATCTGGGATACAATCATTATTAATCTCTCTAAGTATGCATTATCCCATCAAAGAATCCCATAAAGACTTCTTTTGGAATTTAAAAGACCTTACCGAAGTATTTGATGTAGACATTTACATCTAAGTATTTGATTGTGATGCCGAATACTATGTTTGTGATAAACAGATCTTGCAAGAATGCAATTTTCAAACATCCTTCCTATGAATGCATTCTTTGTAACAGATCGAAAATCATTGAATTTATAAACGGCGTCACTGGGCCAACGCAGCTAGTGCAGTTTTTAGGGCGTCGTCCTAATTAAAGAAATGTAAGTGTTGTTTTGTTCTCTTTCCACAAATAAATAATTGAGTGATGTGTACTCCAATATGTGTTCATTCATCAAGAATATGTGTGTGTGTATATATATATATAAGAATTTTAATATCATATATCATCATGTGCCCACTAACTACTTAACTATATTACCCTTATATTAAACTGTTTGGTTTTATTTACTCATTATGTGTCAACTTTTTCTCTATTGTCGTTCAATTTGTCCTCAAAATAGTTCTAAGCTAATATGCTTACTTAATTTAAAGTATTTTTTTATTATTATTATTGTCAATTAGTAGGAAAGTGCTATAGTATAATTCTATCCAAATTAGGAATTCGAAAAAATGGTAAATTTTAACATATTTATAATTATATTAATCAAATTAAAGTTTGTTACTTAATAATACAAGACTTAATTTAAAATTTCTATATAATTAAATATTTTTATTTACTAAAGTAAAAATTAAAAATTTTCATCGCATAATAAATATTTTTAATTTAAGAAAACTTAGTGTATAAATTTGTTTGAATTAAAAATTCTATTTAATTATAAAAAATTTACTTAGATTAAATTTATTTTATTAATACCTACTAGATTATTACTTATTTTTAACATAAAATGAAAAATAACAGTTAATATTATATACAATTATTGCCTTGTAAAAAATAGATGTTTTTAGTTAAAGTTAAATAGATGGGTATTATTTTTATTTTAAAATAATAATTAGTAATATTTTTATAATTATTTTTCCTATTATCAATATGTATTATTAATAAGTTTCAAATGTACCCCCCATGATGGGTCGTTAGCTAGTTACCCTTATTTCCTATTCATAAAAATGCTAGTTTTTTATTCATACTTTTAATTAGGATCTATTACGTGTCCTCTAACTATTTTATAATATTATCTTTTATTTATTATTCACAAAATAAAATAAATTAAAATTTCCCCATTTAATTATTAAAATTTAAAAATTTTCTAAATACTCTAAAACCAAACCCTATTTTAAATTTAACAATTCTTTAAAAAGTAGATTTTACAAAATAACAAATGGATGAATATAGACTAACAATTAATATTTATATGATAAGATTTTAAAAAATAAATATAATAGATAAGACTATAATGAATAAATATGTATTATTACACAAATTGAGTATTGCAAATAAATCTTATAGAAAAACATTTAATTAAAGTGTATAACATTCTAATCAATTTATATTTATCTTTGAATCTAAATCATTTGAGAATAGTTAAATACAAAAATGATAAATAACTAAAAATTATCTAATTTTACGCATCGTGCATGTAATAAAAGTTAATGTCTTATAAGGAGTACTTTTAAGTTTCCTCTTAGGAATTTATAATGTTACCCCTTCTTTCCTATTAATAAAAAGCATTATAAGTTAAACATATTATAAAAATCTTATCTTTTCTAGAATTTGTGATAAATAATATTACCCTTTATTATATTCAAAACTATAACTATTTTATAATATCATTTTTTAAGTTTCTTATTTAAAAGAATAGATTAAATTATAATTTTATTTAATATTATTCTTTATTTAATATTTTTAATTATAACTATTTTACAACATTACCCTTCAAGTTTCTTATTTGGAAGAAAATATTTAAAATTGAAACATTATCTTTTTTATGAATAGAATAGTAATAGAAAATTATAATCATTGAGATTAAGTCTTATCTTGAGTTTAACAATTTTAAAATAAAAAAAGTCTTAAATCAGCTATTTAGTAAATAAAAACTAAAGTGTCTTTTATTTATGTTAGCTAAGAACTAAAGCGTATTTTGTATTCTAAGATACAATTGATTTGCGTAAAATTTTGAATAAATTGACAAAAATATATATATAATCAGGAGTGAAAATTTGTCTGTCTTAAGAGTATATTTTTATTTTTGAATTTTTCATGACTAGTGTATTAGAAATATGTATTGTGCATAGATGGTACTATTGGCAATCGATGTGGGTGCAGTGCACCCTTGTCACGTCCGATAGTAGGGCTCAGCAAAGTTCAGTTCAAACCTAAATAACCAACCAAATGGAACTGAAGGTGTCAGTTCGGTTTAGTCGTTCTCAAACTTCAGTTCAGTTCGATTGGGTCCTCGAGTAAATATCTCAAAATGTCTAAAACCTCCAAAACCTCGGTTCCAAACCTACCTGAGCCAAAATCAACCAAAAACCAATTTTTTTTTTTAAAAAAAACTTATTATATAGGTTATCATTAATTTTTAAATTTATTTGAGATGTTTAATATCTATATATGTATAGAATAATTTTATGTGACTATGATGATTAAATTATGCTTAAATTTATTTATTGTAATAATTAAAATAATAATTAATGTTGATATAGTTTTAATAACTTTGTTTTATATCAATCATGCCGCACCAATCCGAGCTAAAATATTTCAGTTCCGTTTAGTTTGATTTTAGAGTAATTTTGGGTTCGGTTTGATTTTGGAAGAATTTAGGTGGCTGAAGGTTATTCGGGACGAATATTTTCCCCTACCTACTTTACAATAGAAATACCCCAAAAAGCCGATTTCGCCCTCGCTCGACCATTTTCATGAATGTGTACCAGCGATGAAGTAGATCTGCCCTAGGGATGACAAGCCGAGTAAGTTTTGACGAGCTTAGCTAGGCTTGGCTAGTTTAAAGAACTCAAGCCGAGCCGAACCCAAAGCCCGAGCTCGGAGCATAGAGCCGTTGGGCTTGTTTTAATTGGGAGACGTTGGGCTGTGGCAACAGCTCTTATTTTTAAAAAAGTTGAAGAGTTATTGGGTAAAGTAAAACCCAACATCTCTTTTGTTTTTATAGCCTGTGTTGGGCTTTTGCCTTTGGCTGGGCTTGCCAAAGCACAACAGGATATTTTAAAAAAAAAATAGCTTGAGCCGGCTCAAGCTCGGCTTGAAGCCTGTTGAGAGAACGAGCCGAGCCGAG
>JAVDBV010088142.1:0-10212 GCA_032619315.1 Piper longum | reverse complement strand
TTTTTGTTTTCCGTATCTAATTTGAAAGTCTAGGGAAGTAATGAGGAGCTATTGATTCCAAAGTTTGTTTTTATTCTAAGTTTATTTTCTTAACTCTTATTTTGAAGATTGAGAGAGATGTATCCCAGGAAGCCTGGATAGCGGTTGGATGAGTACCTTGGCAAGTGGCGTGGAGGGCAAATATCTCCAAAGTCGTTGGCTTGGGAGAAGTTGATCTTAAGTGAGGATGAAAGGGAAGAGAGATGGATGGCGGAGGAAGAGACATGGGGGATGATAAAATGCTTTGTTATTTTCTGACGGCTTGATTTGATGATTCTATTAAGCATAAGTATAATTTTATGCAGGAACAAATAAGAGTTGCGGATTAGATTTCATTCCTAATTTATGATTCATAGAAACAATGTTGTGGAATTTGTGCAGAAATACATTAGGATGGTGCCAATAGGCCCGACTCAAAGGGTTGGAGCGAAACGTAAAGGGCGCCTCAAATTGGTATTAGAGCTTGAGCCATGATTAAAGGTAAAAAATTTACCTAAAATGAATTCAGATTCAAAATCTGAACAAAATCAAATAGAAGATAATACTTTTGATATTCATATTTTCAGTAATGAAAATGATTTAGGATTTTGTCTCTGGACTAGTATATCTTCCTCTTATTATTGAGAGAGAAACATTCCTGCAAATATTCGAAAAATCATTCCTATGGTACGTCTTGGATCTGTGAAGATTCTTATCAAAGCTTAGTTTAATGAAGGAATTAACACTCCTTTGAAGATGGTGTTGCTTGACAACCGCATCAACATTTGCCAGGATGCAAGCCTAGGTGCTGCCAAAGGTAATCTTGCTTTTGGAAAATTCATATTTATTTTTTACCCGAAATATGGTGTCAGTTTACAAACCACAAACTTAAATCAGGTTTTAAGTTTAATTCATCAATTCGAAAGATCTGATTTAATGAATGAAGGAGATAAAGAATTTTCAATTATTTATCTCATCGGATATGCTTTGACCAATAGTCATCATTCAATTGATTATAAGGCAAATAAAAACATCAGAAGATGTCTTCGAAGACATTGGTCAAGTCAATAATAAACAATTTGCTAAAATACCTATAGCAGAAATTGATTGGGCTATAGATATAGCAAAACTCAAAAAGTATTTAGGAAAACCTCCTAATATATGAATTAAGGGAAACACTCTTCTCACACATGAACCTAGTAAAAGAGTTAAAAAAAACTCTAGAACATTAGATCTACCATTTATCTATTCAGATTTAGCATCTATCTGTAAAAGAATCGAAAATTTTGGTTATCGATTCGATCGGATTGAAGGATGAGTCATACAGACTTACCTCACATGTACAAGAAAGGCTAGGTTCTGAAATTTAAGAACTTAGCTCAAGAAACAAATAGATCATACTCCTTCGGCAGTGATGGAAGTGGAAATCTAAACGTTATTACGAATCATTGTAATAACATATATCAAATTGTAGCACATAATTGGTTACAATTAAGTAAACTTCTATCCTATTTAGGACTACATAAGGACATAAGTGATCCTTATTCTAAGAATAAGAATCCCTTTAACAAGTTTTTACCAGATCTTGTCACCTTTTTAGAGGGGGAGAAGGCTAAGGAAAAATAGAAAGAAAATCCTAATTTAGAAAAAAATTAGGAAACAAAATGAAAAGATTTTAGATCTTTTAGAAAAACTAAATCCGATAAATGAAATGATAACCCATAAAAAGATTAAAGATTTAGAACGGAAAACTCGAAGAAATTTGAACACAGATAAAATCATTTATAGGCTCCTGGCAACCACATTAATAAAACTAAAATAATTAATCTTAGAATTAAATAGGAAAGTTGACAAACTATCTAATCAAGAAGATAAAACTGAAATGGCATCCGCTAAACTAATTAAAGATAAGACGGTTCTAGAACCTACTAAATCAAAAGATTTAAAACCATCATTGATAGGATTATCCAGATATTCATATCTTAACTTTGGATTATCCAAATATCCATTTCCTAACTTTTTAGTTGGAAATGAAGAATTAGGAAAATGAAAAAACCATGGTTCATTAGCATGGCCTTTTGGACTTAAGAAAAATGGAAAGCAAAGAGTCCATTAAAAAAGAAAAGAACCCTAGCCAAAGGGATAATATTGTAGGAACTCTTAACATAGAGAAATCACTTGAATGAAAGATAAAGCTAAACTCCTAATCCTTAATTGGGAACTCTTTACTTCTTCTATGCACAATCGATTCAAGCGAGAGGAACAAAAACTCTTAGATAAAGAATGATCAAAGAAAGAATGAATTTTATTAAATAACACCTAGAAAAAAGATTCTTCAAGATTGTTCTCGATGAAGATTGTCATGAACTAGTTAAACTTCTCACTTTAGAATAACAAGCACAAACATTTAGGCAAAATCCCATGTTATGGACAACATACCCTAAAATTGTTTATCATGAAACTGGAGAAAATACAGATATAGAACCCGATAATACAGAACAAGAAAATGATTCATCTGAAGATGAGCCACCAGCTTGAATTAAGATGATGAAATCTGAACCTATGGAACTATGCGAGTCTAGTAAATCAAAAGTAAAAGAAAAACTCCTGCAGGTGATTACTATGGACCAGAAGTAAATCATCAAGGAATTCCTAACTTCTCTTCACAGGAACGGTAGTCAATACCATCAATATTGATTGCATTTTTAACCTTGAGTTAAACTGAAAAAGAATATACCAATGAGCTACTGAGATTAGTCTCATTATCCAGTCCAACAAAGATAGCTATTTATTTGCTAAACCTGTGCTTTAACTAATAGAACACAAGTTGGAAGGAATAGTAAAACAGTTCATCAAACAAATTGTTTGGAATGAACAATTACAAGGACCTGATATCTTCGAAGAAAGTATCAATGCCATGTATAGAATGTTCTTAGAACTAAAATATGCCAATGCTGCACTTGAAGAAGTCTGTAAAGCACAAGAAAAGGCAAGAAATAGACTAGCCAGAATGCAACTGTGCAGTATATGTTATCTCAAACAATTCACTTCTGATTTTGAGAAACACTTATTCCAGTTACCTCAAAACAGATTTCCCGCTTTAATAGAAAATTATTTGAGAAAGATAACTATAGTTGGAAATCTTGTTCATATAGAATGGAGTAAACAAAAAACTTCAGTCACTAGCTATTCTTTAGCTTATGCACAAAACTTTGTTGAAGAACAAATAAATAAACACTATGATCAATCCAATATTCAACTGAAGCTTAAAAATTTCTCAAAAACGTGTTGTAAATCTTTGATTTACTAAACATCTAACCAATATGGATTTGCCTTATAACATATAACCTATAACATCTAAGAAGAAAACTTCTAAGAAAAAGAAATATAAAAAGGTCTGGAAAAAGAAAAGAAAATACTTTAAAGTAGGAAAATATTTCAATAAAAAGAAGTTTACACCTTCTAAACCTAGGGTTTGCCCTAAGGGAAAAAAGAATTGCAGATGTTGGATTTGCAGAAAAGAAGGACACTATGCAAATGAATGTCTACATAGAAAAGTTTATCCATATAAGGTAAAGCTATTGCAAGAAGCAGAACAAGAAGGTTATGAGCCTCTTGAAGACGAATACCTTTTAGACGAATAGGTATACATAATTCAAGAAATTGAATATGAGTCCTCAACTGACAAATCTAAGTAGTTAAAAAAGATGAATATGATTCTATAGTATGATAGAAAGATCAACGACTTTTTGAAAGGAGAAGATCAATATCAAGCCTACTGCTAAAACCTTCATAATGTACCTCAGGTAAAAGTCCACATGGAGGACGCAATGGTAAATGAAGAATTTGTTTATTCAATTATGCCAAACCCTAACAGTATATATATTAAGGGAAAGTTAAAATTCAAAGGATACAAAGTCCTTGATATTTATTGTTTTGTAGATACAGGTGCCAGCCTCTGTCTAGCAAGCAAGCATATCATGCCTGAAAAACTTTGGGAAAATACAACAAAACCTATACCAATCAAGATTGCAAATGATGCAACCATTGAGGTATCTTAAAAAAATACGAAAAAATGCAATTGATACTTTTAGGAGAGGTATTCTTTATACCATGTATTTTGCAACAAGAATTAGGTGTTGATTTAATACTTGGAAACAATTTCTGTCAATTATATGGACCGTTTATACAGTTCATTGATAGAATAATATTTCATTTGGATAATCAAATAGTGATTATACCAAAAGCTAACAAAGCTTATCGCTATGGTATAGCAGGATTTCTTGAGTCCACGAAGAAAGACAAAAAGAATTCCACAACCTGGAACAAACATTACTCTAGAACGAATATTTGATTTAAAAGAAATTCAAGAACAACTCTTCTTTAATCAGCAGAGGTTCCAAATTATCTCTGAACTTTTGGAAAAAGTTTGTAGTGAAAATCCAATTGACCCTCAAAAGTCAAAAATTGTACTTGGACTTGGACTGAGTCAGATCCATTATACATCAGAAAGATGAAAAATAATTTTGGTATTGTATCCTAAATTATATGTACCCAATCCAAATGACTATCTAATTATTGAAACATATGCTTCGGATGAATTTTTGGGAGGTGTTCTAAAATCTAGAACTAGTACTCAAGAACAAATTTGCAGTTAGTGTTCAGGAACCTTCAAACAGGCAGAACGTAACTACCACAGCAATGAGAAAGAACTTGTGATAATACAAGTTATTACCAAGTTCACGATCTATCTTACACTGGTATACTTTACTCATTTCCTACGATTAAACATTGCAGGAGATAAGAAGCAAGGCCGATTGGTCAGATGGTAGATGTGGTTTTCCCATTACCAATTCAATGTTGAACACTTGGCAGGATCCAAGGACGTTCTTGCAGATTCGTTTACCTGCGAAATGGACTATAAAAAGCCACTTTGAGATGCTCTTCAGCATTCCCATAATTAATCTCCAAGAAAAAATGTTGAGAATTCAACTTCTTGCTCTTCAACAGCAGATTAATCTGAGATTCTTCTTGAGGAAATCTCAGATGAACAAGCAACGGTTATTTGTGTACTGGACCCCGTTCAAATGGAAACAGGTAAAGGCACATCAATTCCGTTGATGGCTGTTGCTTTGCCAAAAAGTATACAAAAGGAGATTTCTAATCCTAACTCGTTGAGTAAAACAGAAAATCCTGTTACCTTGGAAAAAAGGTAAAGTGGTGGTTAATTGTGAAACCAGTTCAACGAACGAATCACAATCTAGTCCAAGGCAAACGGCTATTGGTAAAGACAGCTCAAACGGCTACTAATTTCCAAAATACATAATAAATTTCAAATAATATTATAAAGACTTAATGGTAAATATTTTACTAATATATAACAAAATATTGCTATTTGTATTGTACAATCTCTTAAAATCATAAATTTTTCTTTTCTAAATTGATCATCTAAACAAGTAATCAGATAAACCTAGTCTCCTTCTGACATGTTCCAAATAGGCTAAACGACCTCCTGCCTTGATGCCAACATCTTGGATCCAGAGGTCTTATTAGAGATTTAAGTTTATCTAATACTTATTTCATTAAGCAATCTAGACAAGAAGATAATTCTTTATAAAACACACTTTTATATATGCAAAATAACTTACAGAATTTAAGATCTGCACGATCTTATCGCACCTTTACAGACTCAACCAATACTATGCCTAACTTCTTCACCTGTTGAAGACTAGGGATTTACAATACACTTAGAGTCCTTATGTAGACTTGAACTCGACTCAAAATTAAATTACAATACATAGAGTGGATGTATCCAATAGATTTGGATTCAAGTCCAACCATATTCTTGTGACACGCAAAATATTCTTTTCTTTACAATACTCGGCCTTTAAGTGAACACGTCTTATTCTTATCCTTTGTTATAACCACCATCTTTTTCATATTCCCGGAAGATAAGCTTGTGGCTTACTCATCATCCTCGTTCTGAGAATCTTCTACTTCATTGGGGTCTCGATCCTCTTGATACATTTCCACGTCTTGTCCTTCTTCATCTTCATCTTCAATATACCAGCTTTCTCCATGGTCATTGTACCTTTCTTGGTGTGAGGGATTTGCTTGATAATTTTGCATAGTGGGATCGGGTTCTTCTAGTTCCTGCTTGTCGTCGTCGTCTTCCAATTCTTCACTAGCATTAAGATATACCTGGATGGGTGGACCTCTGTATACATTATGATATGATTCATAAATATCTTCATGACAAATTCTATGTCCTTGTCCTGCAAAAAAAATTCTAATTTTTCAATTAATAGGTCCCCATCTTTGTAGTTCTTTCTTCAGTTAATGAATTATACTTGTACCACCAAGGTTCATATTTTCTTCTGACATATGTCTCTATGAACCAATAAAACTCCATATCATCTATAAAATCCACATCAACTAAGGGTTGAATAGGATAATTTGCTTCTCTAATTGGTACCACAAATATTTCATGCTTTGCAGGTTCATCTGTAAGCCTGTAACTTTTTGGTGGAGTGGAATAAAACTGAGCTTGCACAATCTTAGATACTAATATATTTCCAATCACCATTTGAAATTTCCCCCCGAATATAAACGTTTCTTCTGGGCTATTGAATACTATAAAATCAATCATCCCATGATCATAAAGCTCAATAATCTTTTATTTAAATAAATCACACTGAAACATTATAATTTGAGCTTTCACAAAACCAGCACTTTTGTTTTTATACCACAAATATTCCATGTAGATCTTTACACGATATCTATAACCTTCTTCATTATTATAGATAAATAATAGAAAATGCTGTAAGTGAATGATTTTTTGATAGAAGAGAAATCTTGCCTTTTCAACAATGATCACTTCAAGTTCTGGACAAGCTTCAAATAAAGGTCTTAATGTTATGCAAGTAAACTGTGAACACTTTAATCTTGCCTGTAATCATTCAAAGCTTCTATTTACATCAGAAATTCCCTTCTTTTTTCTATTTCAAGATAAGTATCATTTAGTTCATCCTTTAACTGTATAATTTCGGTTTGCTGCCCAAAAACTATACATTGAAGATCTTCAATTTCATTGCTTTTTTGTTTTGCTTCCTACAACAATTCGTCATTTTTCTTTGTCAAAAATTGTATTTCTTCAGTATGAAATTGTTTTTCCATGATGAAATTAGGTTCCATTAAAGAGGCCGACATGCTTTCTTCTACATAGAATTTATATCCCGGAGGATTCTTGGCATGCTCGATGGCTTCTTCCAAAGTATAAAAACCTTTAAAAATGGGCTAGTTATATCCTTCAATAGCTCTTTTAACAGAAGACCAATTTGTGAGTACTCCACATTGAAATTCTGGAGTTAATGTATATCGACTAAAATTTTTGGATAGAGGCTTTTTTAGGATGGAAGAAAAGTACTGACTCAAGGCCAAAATGGCTTTGGTTTTTTGAGATTGGGTTTGACTATTCCATAAGTTATCTATTAGGATATGTTGACTGTCATCTAATTTTACGTTTTCGGGTATCTTGAACTGATTGTGGTTGAAAGAGAACAACTAGTGAGGTACGAAATTAAAAAGTTTGGTAGATAGATATAATTTATATGACTGGGGGTTATTCATTTTTCTTCTAAACTCTTTTGCAGTCATTCTTTGAGAATTTGATTTTGATGATGAAGCCATTACCTTGTTGTAATAAAAAGATAATTTTTTTTTTAAGGAACCATAACCCTGAATTTTTTAGCTTTCAAACTCATTTATAGTATGATTACCATAAACATTTAAACTATGTTTCGATAAATTTTACTTTACCAAACCTTCGTTTGAATATATTTTGTGTTCTCCCGTGTTCTTATTATCTGCCAATAACCTTGATAAAATGTCAGCTAACACATTATCTTTTCCTTTTATACGTTCGAATTTTACATCATATTCCATTCCTTGTATTGCATTTTTAAAATTCAACATATCTCTTATTATTATGTCTTTTATTATTTTGGTTGTTAATATATTACTATATTTTCATAATCTATTTTTATAGTAATTATTTATTTAAATATAACCTAAAAGTATTTAAAGCATTTGTAACTCCTTGTATTTTTATATCTAGACTAGTCTAATTTTGATTTTTAAAATTTTCTGATGCATCATAACTAATTTTTTCTTTTTCTTTATCATCATTTTTATCGGGTTTAGTAAGTAAAATAGTTCACCATCATTCTTTTATTAGCATCTACTTCTATTATCTTATAACCTTTTATTAGTAGTAATTCTAATGGTTTTATTTTTCTATTTCATTTTTATTAATTTGTGCCAATTTAATATTTTCCTGATTAAAATACATTTATCTATTTTCCACTAGTTCTTTATATAAAGGTCTTATTAATTTAGATAAATTAAGTATAAATTTTCTTGCATAGTTTAATAATATGAAAAAGGATTGTAATTGTTTTCTATTTTCTAATTTATCAAGATATTCTAAATCCTTTTTAACTATATGAGGTTGTTACTATATAGTTATATTTCCTATTTTTAATCCTAATTTTTTTTTGTTTTTCCAATTTCTGTTTTTCTTTTTGAAATTACTTTACCTGCCTTTTATATAATTTCATAGACATGTTCTAAATGTTTTATGTGACTTTTCATATCTTTAGATGCTACCAGAATATCATATATGTATACTATACAAAAAATTAAGTGTTTAAAAAAAGAATCCATAAACCATTGAAATATAGCGGGCATATTTTTTTAAACCGAAAGATAAAACATTCCATTCAAATAATCCTTGAGGGCAAGTAAACGCAATCCATTTTTTATCTTTTTTTTATTTGACTATATCCATTTTTAAAATCAAATTTACTAATTTTTTTTTATCTTGTATTAAATTTAATATACTATCTTTATGGGGTAAATTATATACATCATCACAGGTATTATCATTTAATCTTTTATAATTATATACTATTCTGGCTTTTCCTTTAGTAATTTCTACATGATTTCTTACTATAACAAACTGCATATCTATGAGGACTTTCTAATCTTCTAATTAAATTATTTTCTAATAGTTCTTTTATTTGTTTATTAAATTTCTTTATATCTTCATGAGAGTATTCTAAATTAGTTGTTCTGATTATTAAATCTTGATTTTTAGTTCGTAAACTAAACTCAAAATTATATTTATTTTTTGTTATATCTTCTCCTATTAATCCTATTTTTTCTAAACTTCTCATTATAGGGATATGTTTTACTTCTTCCTTATGATCTTCTCTTTTTTCCATATTAAAATATGGATGCTGATTTAATAACTGCCATGTTACATTTTCTATTGTATTTTCTTTTTCTGATTCTGATTTACACAAAAAATTGAGTAGAGTAGGTAAATAATAATAATATAACTATCTTTAAGAATGCTCATCAATTTCCTAGACATAGATATAAAAAACAATCAGAGTTACTAGCGAAGCATGGTGGACCTACATCGTTAGATTTTTTGGGAAATAAGATAGAAGATGTAGAAATAGAAAATGAAGCATGAAAACTACTAAACCAACACTTGTATTTTAATATAGGAAAAGGAGAAGACTTAAAAGAAGAAGCAAAAAATATACCTATAATGAGTGAATTAGAAAAATTAGGATTAATGGGAGAAGATATTTCAAAGAACAAATGTACTTATGAATTTAGCTTAAATATTAAAAATCCAAATATAATAATAAGAACTACAAATTTAGAATATGATCCTATAGACATAGAATAGTTTAAAAAATAAATAAAGAACTACTGGATTTAGGAGTGATTAGAAGATTGACCAATCTTCATAGATCAGCAGCGTTTATAGCTAGAAATCATGCTGATGTAACTAGAGGAAAAACAAAAATAGTATATAATTGTAAAAGGTTAAATGATAATACATATTATGATGCATACAACTTACGTCATAAGGATAGTATTTTAAATCTAATACAAAATAAGAAGATATTCAGTAAATTTGATTTGAAGAGTGGATACAATTAAATAAAAATGAAAGAAGAAGATAGAAAATTGACAGTATTTACACCCCGAATAATTGTTTGAATGGAATATATTATCTTTTAGGTTAAAAATTGTGCCTGCTATTTTCTAGAGATATATAGATTCTTTGTTTAAAAAGTTTGATTTCTGTATTGTATATATATATATATATATATA
>JAVDBV010088141.1:0-15171 GCA_032619315.1 Piper longum | reverse complement strand
ATTATTTGTGGCAACTTCCATTTATTAATTTATTAATTTAGCCACTTAACTCATAACCCATTAGAATATTTATTTTTATGAATTTATCACTAGTTAATATTATTTTAACTTGAACCGTGTCGAGTCAACCCATATTTACGAAACAATCATCTTCTTCTTTTCCAACTCTCTTAAAAATAGGGCTATAATCAGGTGTTTTCCGACGCACTATTTGTCGACGTCAAGCCACCACCTTCCAAACCACCCCCATCAGCCAACTCACATCCACACTAACTTTGATCCCGACTAGGACTTTTCGTCGCTGCCTCTCGATTATACCCAAAATCATCGCCCAAAGTCGTCATTTCATTCATGGTCGTCGACTGCACTTCGTTCGCCTCCTGCCGCCATCAATCGTCGTCGACCGCCATCGACCGCCGCCGACCAGCTCAAACATGCCATTAATGTTCTTCCCCGTCCACCTCCGGCCACCTTCCGGCCACGGCAACGCCAGAATCACCCGATTACAGCAGTTTCGGCAAATTTTACCGCCCGTGCTTGCATCACCTCTCCGATCAGATGTACGATTAGGTACCCTCAACCCTCCAGAGCTCCTTCCCAACCGGATTGGACTCCGATTGCTGCTCACGCTGGCCGGAATTCTTCCTACGGTCACCCACCTTGACCAAACTCCGATAGTTCATCATAGGTAACTTTGAGTTTTATTTGTTGTTTACTTCTTTTTTTTTTTGTTGTTGATTAGAGATTTTAGTTCCATGATTAACAAGTTTATTATCACTTATAAATATGCATGCATGCAAATTACTAAGAAGAAATGAGGGTGACCCCCCCCCCCCCCTTTTACCCCATTTTTATAATGAAATAAAATACGGCTAGGGTACGTAGAAGCACCCCTCTACCGTAATTCCTTTAACTGGGTAATTGGGTAGAAGCACCCCTTTTCACTTAATTGGTTTAAACGGTTAATTGGTATGGTTTACTAAAGTGGTTAAATGTGTCAATCATACTTAACCAGCTAACGACAATTATTTTAAATGAAAAAAATTAAATTTCCCCACGTTCAATCCCACCATGTCGAACGTTATTTTTATTATTATTATTATTTTTCTAGGTCTTTACATAGTGATGCACAGGTTGAGCCATAGTTAATGAGTCTTAGGGCTACAAAGGTTGAGCCATAGTTTAGTTTAAATGGTCACAAAGGTGGACCATGTCTAAATAGATTAAGTGTCACACAGGTGGAACGATAGTTAAATTAGTAAGTTACAAAGGTTGGCATAAATAGATGTTTTGTCAAATTACAAAGGTTGAACAACTTGATTAACTTGATATTTTAGTTGCAATCAACAAAATTTAAGTTGCGATCAATGTTATTTTATGAATGTCATGTTTATAAATTATGTTGATTACGGCTAGAATTGCATTTTAATCGTTGTTTTTCTTACTTCTCACCTTGTTTTAGGACTCAATATTGTATTTTGTACTAAGGGGATATATTTGCATGTACATAGGTAAGAGATCCTTAGGAGCAATGCGATGAAGATTATTAGGACTTATGAGTTTATATATATATATATATATATATATATATATATATATATATATATCTTATTTACAGGTTTTAGGATATCAGTTTTAGTAAAACAAAATCAAAACTCCATACTCACTTTACATACCCATTTGAGTCCTCTCAGCAAAAGTCTACTATTCTATTATTCTAAGCAAATAATTAATAGAAATAAGTTGTTGAATCTTCACATGTCATAGATTTAAATGTGTCTTGTACCGGCATGCAATGCAAACTTTGTCCCCTCAGTAACTTGCTAACAAGGTACTAAGTCCACTTATTACATATGTAGTAACAATAATAAGAGAATAGGAATAAATTGAATAAACATCAATAAAGATAATCAACAATGAAGGAGTTCAATACCAACATCATATACCTCTATACATAATATTCAACAAAAATCATAAATATAAATAAGTATAAAAATGATTTCATCAACATTTACAATCAAACTGTATTAGATCATTTATTTACTTAGTTAGTCTAATTTCAATGCAAATTAGAGTCTAACTACTCCTTACTACCGTTTGCTATTTTAACTTTTCTAATTTTAGGATTTACTAACTTTTATATTAACATTGTCCTTTTCATTAAGTTTTAGTGAGTGGTACCACCCTCTGTAGTAACTTTGTTCCATTGAATTAAGTTCTAGTAACATTTATCTCCCAATGCAAAAGATGTTCTATAAATTAATCATTGATTTAATGACATGTAACAATCACAAACACACACACACACACACACACACACACACGTCATTAGTTCATCTTTTCATAACAATAAAACATCAAAAATTAATTATCAATATTAACCTTATCGTTGTGATATTACTCATCAACCATGAACCACTTTTGAGTTTGCATCTCAACTCTTGGATTTTGCATGATCGTTAGTTACACAACCTTCTAGATAAAGTCCCCAATAATGATCATAAGTGCTAGAAGTGTAGAGTCACCTTCCCCACTTTAGCACTGGTTAGTTTTACCCAAAGTTAAATCGTTACGACTCATCAGTTTATCTAATTTTTCTTTGATTACTTGTTAAGCCTTCGTCCTTCCATTGATTTGACTTATCGTTATGAAAATGTTAGAACCATGTGTTTTAGTGTCCATTTTACTTCTCACACATATTACCTATAATCTATTAGGTTTCACATCTTTTCATATCAGTGAAATCACGATACGACTAAACCATTTAATCACATAGAAAACATCATCAAGATCCGCTCGTGCTTAGAGCCATGGTGCTGAGGCAATGCCCAAATTTGTTTTCATCGTTTCTCATCGGATTTTTATAGAATTTGAGTAAAACAAAGTTTGGGATTTCAAGCCTTCTCAGCATAAAATCATGGGTTATTGCAGGTTATTAATCTATTATGATTTTCCCAACTTTCTCAGGAGTATTTTTAAGTGGGAAACAACATACAATTCACAAACGTGTTCTAAACAATTAACAAATCATACAAACAATCCTAATTCATTGTTTTATCTTATGATTTGCATAATTATCGTGATAACCTCTTGTTTAACATCAAAACATTGCATCAAATTCAATCATAGATTGGGTTCTTATTCTTTAACAACAGTTATATGCGATTTCCTTCCAACTAACTTGTATAAAAACATGAAAATGCATCAAAATCACACACACACACACACACACACACACACACACACACACACACACATATATATATATATATATACTTCGATCTAAAAAGTAGTATAAAATTATGATTCATGATATGAATGTATGAACTCAATGATCTCAAGATTTAAGCTTCAATTACTCACCTTTAACCTTGTTGATTTACCGTAGAACACATGCCCTACTACTCCTTTCTTACAAAACAAGCAAAAACTTGACCCGAAATCACCAAATATTGGAGGAAGGGTGGGGTTAGATTTTGTTGGATTCTTGTTTTGGATTGAGCAGGCCAACTTTAGGTTTGTAATTTTGGATTTATGATCTTTTGAAGATGGCGTGCTCAATCAATCTAATACTTAACACTAAAATTGCCGGGCATTACACTCTAGCACCCTTAAAGTAAATTTTGTCCCAAAGATTGTCTCATATGATCAACAATATTAATATTTCAAAATGGTTTGAATAATCTCATTGCAAACCATTCAAGGAATAGGAGTAATCTTACCTAAAGGTTTCATAGAAAACTCCTTTTTTCATCTGAAGTAGTGATTTCAATCAATTAATCTACGAAATACCCCTCCAAATTTTATGTTTTCACCACTTAACTACAACATACAACTTATTGCAGAATGGGAAATCACTTTGAGAACTGACTACTACAAAGTGATAAATATTATCTCTGGAAATGTTTGTCCCTATTAGGATCCTAAAGTAATCCTTTTCTTATTCCATCAGAAGGATCATCACCGTCATCATGTATTATCACTACTTTAATTCTTAATTTGAGCCCTCTACACCAAGAACAAAAGCAACAAGTATTTGTGATAAACATTAGTTATGATCCTTTTAGTCAATCTTATAAGGGATGAGGTACTCATAGGTTATTTCAACCAGGCAAATTTCTAACTCAGTTTGACATGGAAAAGAAAGTGTCCAAGCGCTGATACCAATTTTTAACATCCCCAATTTTCTAACATGCATAATTCCAAAATCAAGGCGATTACTTATAGTGTTGTCTCTAACTCACATGCATAACATTTAGTAATAATTAGCCAAAATAATCCTAAGGAGAAAGATAGACACTTGTATCTATATAAAATCAAATTAAAAAATCATACTTACCTAACCTAACCATTAGAGCACCTCTCGGAAAAAGTCTAGTACCCTGTTATTCTAAGTAAGTAAATTGTAAAAATAAAATCCTAATTACTGGTTCTTCTTATCCTGTAGATAAAAAATTCTCTTGTACTTGTGTACAAAGTAAAATCTGTCCGCTCCAGTAACTTGCTAACAAGGTGCTGAGTCCGCTACTTACATATATAGTAATAATAATAAGAAAATATGAATAAATTAAATAAAAATTGATAAATATAATTAACAATGAACGAGTTCAATATGTACATCATGTACATCCACACATAATTTTCAACAGAAATCATAAATATAAATGAGTATAAATATGATTTAATCAACATTTACAATCAAACAATACATAATTATTGCACTTCAGGATTTACTAACTTTTGTATTAGCTTCATCTTGTTAGCTAAATTTAAATAAGAGATACCGCTGTATGAGGTCACTTTTTCCCCTTAATTATCTCAATTTCACACCTTTGTATTCATGTCCATAAATTAATCATTTATTTAATACCATGTACCACACACATCATCTGCCCATCTTTCACAACAACATAACGAGAGAAAACGGTTATCATTATGAACCTTGTCCTTATGATATTATATTACTCAACTATCATGAACTTCTGTAACGACTCGCCATTTTTAAATTATTTAAATGGGCCTAGATGGCCAGGTGTTACTAAAAATCAAACCATAAATGTAACTCATTCAAAGTAAACTATGTTCTAAACAAGATATAAAAATAATTGTCCCACAATCTTAGACCGTTTCCCATAACCACATCTATAATTCAAATAAAAATTAAAAGGGAGTCCTCATATTTATCTTGCTCCATGCTCTAGTTGTCAATGGCTTCTCCCACCTAATTTCGTATCTGCACACCTGCGGAGGCAATTCCGCGTTAGTGATTACAACACTAAGTAGTATAATAGATAAAAAAGTCAAGTGCATTCCACTAGTTTTCTATATTCATTTTAATATGCGGTCGAGCGATGCCTCTATACTTCAAAACAATGCGAAGGAGGTATCCGCAGTGATCCGCACACCCCGGCTGTAGCCTTTTTTGTAGACAGGCTACCACTACCATCTCCAAAGCCAGTTCCTCGCACACTCCGGCCATAGCCTTTTTTGTGGGGAGGCTACCACTGAACTCAGGTGATCGCTACCCCCCGTTTGTGGGGAAGCTCTCACTACGAGGGCAAGTGCCTCACACACCCCGGCCGTAGCCTTTTTATGGGGAGGCTATCACTAGACCCAGGTGATTACTACACCCCGTTTGTGGGCAAGTTCTCACTATCAATTCTAAGGTAAGTGCATTACACACCCCGACCGTAGTCTTTTTATGGAGAGGCTATCACTAGACCTAGGTGATTACTACGCCCCGTTTGTGGGGGAAGTTCTCACTATCAATTCTTGGGTAAGTGCTTTACACACCCCGGCCGTAGCCTTTTTATAGGGGGGCTATCATTAGACCATGTGCGAGTGTTTCACACACCCCGGCCGTAGCCTTTTTATGGGGAGGCTTATCACCGCACTTCAGTGCGATGGAGGAATCGGTGTGTCTCACTCACCCCGGTCGTAGCCTTTTTGTGAGGCGGTTACCAATACTCCAAAACAATTCGCTACAATATATAATTTACATATATAATACGGCCCCGTGTCGGACTGAGTCAATTCCTTGACCCCGGTTGCACTCGGTGCATGGTGGTCGAATCTGAGCTCAGGCTGACTTAGGCTACAAATAAAGAAAGTACGACGTTCTACCTATTATACTTACCTGACTTGTGCTATCGTCCAACTGTGATCTGCTAACCCTAATATGAGTAAAAACATAAAATTATACATTAGTATAATTTTATTTACATGAGCCTACATGCAACTAAATGATATATTATATTAAATATTTTATCTTCCTTAATTCTATTTAGATAATTGATTATTCATGTGACATACTCTTGTAAGTCATTCATCACATTTTAAGTTAATTACTAAATTCATAATTCTCCCTTGACAATTAATAATATTATTAATTTATAACCAGGAATTTAATTACGATTTTTGGTATATTCTTTAACTAATTAAAGGATATTTTTAATACCATTATTTTAATTTATTTAATTTAATAAAGGTTCAATTTTTATATGATTATAATTTATTAACCACTCGATTTAGTTTAACCGCTTCTAACAAGCTGATTAATTATTAACCGTTTCTTATAACCGTAATTTTATTAATATCGTAATTTCGTATAATATTTTATTAAATTATTATTTTATCCACTTAACTCGTATCTCATTAAATTAATTATTTTTAAAGATTTATTTCGAGTTGATATTATTTTTTAACTCGAAACAGTGTCGAATCAACTCATATTTACGAAACTACCATCTTCTTCTTCCCCAACTTTCTCCAAAACAGAGGTGAAATTGGGTGTTTTCCGACGCACTGTTCATCGCCGTCCAGCCACCACCAGCTAATCTACCACCCTGAATCGACTCACCTCCGCACTACCTTCGATCCCGACTAGAACATTTGGACACTGATGTCATGATTTTCCCACAATCAACGCACGAAGTCATCCATTTGATCACAGACGTGACTACGCTTTGTTCGCCTCCGGCCGCCGTCAACCGCCATCGACCGTCGTCGGCCGCCACCGACCAGCTCCGCCATGCTTCCAAAGTTCATCCCCATCAACCCCTGGCCACTTTCCGGCCACGGCGACGCTAGAATCGGTCGATTACAGTAGTATTGCTCGTTTCCGCCGCTGGCCATTGCGTCGCCGATTCCGCCACCGACGAGCTCCGCCACTCCGATCAGATGGTCGTCCAAGAACGCTCGACCCTTGAGGGACCTTTCCCGACCAGATTGCAACCCAATCGCTGCCCTGGCCGGCAGGATTTCTTCACCCACCGTCGTCACTACTGTTCATATCGTTTGTCGGCTATGAACGACTTAAAGTTTGTATTTTTAGTTTAATTCTTTTCTTTCTCATCGATTTGAGATTTAATTATTTCTTATTGATTTACGACATTAAATCTCATTTGTAATCAATTTTTATTGTCAATTTAATATATGTCATGCATGGAAATTTAGAAGAAGGGAAGAAAAATTATCCGAACTAGGAGGAAGACCACCAATCTGAAGGAAAATGAAAATGACGTCCCCCCTTTTTACCGACTTTTTATAATGATATAAAATGACAGCTAGGGTACGTGGAAGCACCCTTTCAGTGTAATTCCTTTAACCATTTAGACGGTTACACGATATAGTTCACTTAACCGGTTAAATAGGTAAATATTACAGTTCACTTAACTGGTTAAATGAGTAAATTATACTTAACCAACTAACGATAATTATTTTAAATAAAGTTTTTTTTCCCACGTTCGATCCCACCGCGTCGAACGTTATTATTATTTTATTTATTTTATTTTATTTTTCTTTTCCAAATTTGCATCTTAACAATTGGGTTTTGAAAGATGATTTTTTCGACCATACTCTAAATAAATCCTCACAAATGATCAATAAAAGCACTTCGAGTGTGTAAGTAACCTTCCCAACATTGGCACTGGCAAGTGTGGATGTCTGAAGTTTTATTGATACAACCAGTCAGACTAACCATTTTTTCTTTTAATACTAGTTAACTCTACGCCTGCCATTGCTTTGACTGAACATTGTGGAAACATTAAAACCATTTAGTTTAGTTTTCTTGTAACTTCTCTATCATATTGCCTAACATCTATTAAGTTCCACATTTTTCATATTTGTCAAATCGTATAGTAAACAACATGAGGATCGTAAAACTCCCAAAATACAACTAAACGAACCTTGTCATTTGCCTCCCTTTCTCTGGAACATTTCAACTGCTACCTTCATAGTCTGAGCAATGAGAAAAGCACCATACATCCCACCCTGACTCTAGATATATATGTATGCATGTATGATATGCCATGGTTAATGATTAATCATTCAACTAACATGTTAACCATCATTAAAACCTGTAATTAACACTAAACTAACATCAAATAATGATTAACTAATCATAAGTACGACAAACAAACATTAGAAAACTAAGATTTACACCTCTATTTCTTAAAATAGATATCACTCGGGAAAGTAGAGATCATGACAGTCACAATGCAAAATAAATTGCTTGAATCTGAGAACTACTTCTAAAGTTATAACCATATTAAGATAACTGCGCTGAATAGAGAAATTTGGCTTTTGGTGTCGCGACATTGGGAACCCCCATCTTTGGGTGCCCTAGCGCATATGAGCCCTCTTATTTCTTTTTTCCAGAGCCACAGTTTCCCATTCAATTTTGATCTGATTTTACTGAAATCAAGTTTGGGATTTTAAGCTTTCTTCTCATATAATGATGGCTTATAGCGTGTTTTTAATCCATTAAAATTTACCCTACTTTCAACATACAATTCAGAAACTTGTTCTAAACATGTAACAAATCATACAAACAAACCTAATTCATTATTTTATCTTATGATTTGTGTACTTATCATGATAACCTCTAGTTTAACATCAAAACATGGCATCAAATTATATCATAGATTTAATTCTTATTCTTTAACAACAATTCTATGCTATTCTTCTATGAAACTTGCATAAAAACTTGAACTTGCATCAAAATCACATAAATAATTTGATACAACAAACAATATAACATGATGATTCATGATATGCATGCTTGAACTACATGAAATTAAGACATAGGTTTCAATTACACAGCTTTAAACATGTTGATTTTCCCTAAAATACGTCCAATTACCTGTCTTATACTCCCTTACCTGTCTAATCTCAAATTACCTGCTTCTTTACCTGCATAAGAGAAAATATTAACAAGCTTCCACCCATTTAGTTAAACCCTGACCGTATAAGCAACTAATACTCCTAACAATTTTATACAATCTAGAACACCTATTTTAAGGCGAACTTAGACCGTTCCCTTGACCAAAGTTATCCTATAGGGGTACAATTTAACTACATGACCACCCTAAATATGTTCGCTCCACTTAGATTAACCCACTAATTAATATTAAGATCTCATCCATATGTTTATTCTTATTTTATTATAATGGACACCTTGTTAGTGATATGAGTTTGCTCAGATATGATCATGTCCAACTTGTTCACCATAACTTTTTCCATTAAACAATTACTTACTAATGTGTTTTCTTATTTAGACAAAATAAACCTTTGTGAACAAATTCCCTTAACTCTTATTTCTTTCAGGAAAATATCTTCTCTCTATTATATAATCTTATTATTTCCAAAGAACCATGAGCATGATCAAGTCCGTTTGTCTAAAAGAAATATCTTGTTCATGTACTATATTTTATATTTTCCCGGTTTATCCATTGGCTTGTAAAAATCACAACTCTCACTAAAGAAATTTGATTGATCTGATGGAACTTGGTTCATATGTGATCTTGTCCAACTTGTTCACCGTAACTTTCCCGTATCCATTTACATATTAACGTGTTTGCTTATTTAAACTGAAGTAACCTTTGTAAACAGTTCCTGTAGGCCTTACTTCCTTCAGAACAGTATCTTCTCTCTGTCATATAAGTTTATTATTTTCAATGAAGCATCGGTTTTGTCGAGACGGTTCGTCCAAAAGAAATATCAGTCCATGTAGTGCATTCTGGATTTTCTTTGTTTATATATTAGTTTGTAAAGATCATAACTCTCAATAGAGAAATCCGATTGATCTAATTCTTGTTTTGTTGGATTCCTAGGAGAGTCTAATCTCATTCCACCAAACTTTAAAATATTTAGGTTTGTAATTTTGGTGTTGTGAATTTTTGAAGGTGATTAGCCAATACTCTAAAAATACTAAAACTGTTGGGTATTAAACTTATATTCTCAAAATGTTAAGTTCTATGGAAGTATTAGAGAATCAATGAGTGAGGCTAGCTTCTAGTATGTTTGAGGAAGAAACCGCATTCTAGTAGGAGTCAGTACAAAGGGTCAACTTCGTTGGAAAGCAATTTTATACCATTACATGGGCAGAGTTCGTGGACGTGTTTAACAATACTTACTATCAAGAGCATGTTTGTGAGCAATAAATAGGAGTGATCACAAATTTGAAGCAAGATAAGGAATAGACATTGAGGGAATATAAGCAAAATTTATTCAACTTGAATGTTTAGCTCCATTCATATATGCTACAGAGAAGGCTCACATTAACAAGTTTGTTCGGGGACTTTGATTTGCAATAAAAGACCATATGGCTAGCCAAAGTCCAGCCACATGGGCCAAAGCAGTGCCAGCTACTTGCATTACTAAAGACAAAGCCAATATAACTGCCTCTCAGTACTGGTCGTCCAAAAAGAATGAGGAAAGTGACAAGAGGAAAAGAAATGAAGATCAAGAGCTCAAGAATGGCACCCTCCAGGTTCTGCATGTATTGTTTTGCTTGTGGAGAACCTCGTCTGTAAAGACCATGAAAAGAAAAATATATATATATTCGACTCGGTTAGGGAATGATCAAACGATAAAAAATTATTATGATTAATTATATTATATTCTCTACCCAGTTAAATATTATATTTTTTTCTATACCCGGTTACCCAATTAAATGAAATACGGGTGTTGGGGTATTTTTCACATACCCTAGCCGTCCACCTCTACCCTAGGTTCACTATACTATTTTCCCAATCTTGATCTCCCACGATTTTCATTCAGTTAACGCTGCCGCCACTTCGGTTCGCCGCCGGCAAGTCTCTGCCTCACCCCTGGCCACTACACCATCACCTCCATTCGAGCTGTACCTCTCACGACCACCGGAATATTCACAATTACCGCCTACGACAGAGTTTTTGGATCCAGTTTACGTCGCCGCCGGCACCGGTTGGGCTATTTTCCGGTGTCGGCGAGCCACTAGCGGCCGATCCGACCACCCCAACGGCTTCCACTCATCTAGATCTACATTTTGAGACCACCCATGACCATCCTCGTGACCGTGATCGCTGCCGCCAACGACGACGACTTCTCACCGTTACGGCCGATTTTCGGCCAGCCCGTGGCCGAACTCTTTCGGTCGTCACCACCAGCACCTCCGCCATCACATCCTCTTCCGATCGCAACCGACGGCACCACTAGCCGCGGTGCCATCGACGGTCTCCGACAACGGACACAGCCGCCCCCATTCAGCCCATATACCCGTCCGTCTGCCCGTTTTTGCATCCACCTGTCCACTTTCACATCCTACTGGTCATTCCTTAGTCCGCTAGACTATGTCCATGTTCTTGTCCATCAACCTACTTGACCCATCCCAGCATTTGGTTCAGCCCATCCAGTTTGGTCTGGTTTAACTTGGTTCGGTTTGGTTTAGCTCGTATTCAGCTGTTTCTCGACTATTTTTGGTAATTTGAGAACCCTTACATTAGTTTAGATGCATATTCACATTGTTTAGCATGTTTGAATGTTATGAGTATTTTTATTTATTTATTGAGTATTAATTATTTAATTATTTAATTATTTAATTAGTCATATGCTTACTAACACGAGTATATATATTATATTTAGTAGTGTTTAGCCGTGTATTTATATACTATGATTATATCATCATTTTATTATTAGAGTATTATTTATGACATCTAATTATTATTTATCTAATTATGTATGAGTGTATTCCATGATTATTTATAAATTAATTAAATATTATTATAATGTCTTGATTTTCTTACCACTTATTTATTTCTAGGGTTGTTAGCATTATTTTATTTTTTTTATGTATTGATGATATGAGCACACACCACAAGCATGCATCATATAAAGACATTAGTATTTTATCTAGCAATGGGTTTCGATATAGGTTACGCGGGTTGAACTCATCAACTTAAGATGTAGGGCTCCACTTATCAAAATTAGTTTTTCGTCTCATTCTTGGTATACCAGTCAACCTCCAAGGTCTGTATAATCATTTAAAATGTTGTATTTTCCCTTGTGGGCAGTCTGGTCGGCCTGAGCCCAGATTTGACCACCATGCAATGAGTGCAACCGGGGTCGAGGAATTGATCAGTTCGACATGAAGCCACACCCTTCATAATCTCAGAATGGACATGTCAGAATGGACCTGATAGCACAATGAAGTTAGAATGGACCTGACAGCCCAATAATGTAAGAATGGACCTGACAGCCTAATAATGTCAGAATGGACCTGACAACCTAATAATGTCAGTATGGGACTGACAGCTGGACATGTTAGAATGGACCTGACAGCTAATAATGGATATGTCAGAATGGACATGACAGCTAATAATGGACATGTCAGAATGAACCTAACAGCCGATAACGGATATATTAGAATGAACCTAACAACCAATAATGGATATGTTAAAATGGACCTAACAGCCCGTAACGGACATGTCAGAATGAACCTAACAGCCATTAACGGACTATCAGTATGGACGTGATAGCCAATAACAGACATGTCAGAATGGACCTGACACCCCATAATCTTATACTGAACTGAAAGATATTGATGGGGTTTTTATTGACTTGTTTTATTTATTTATACGGCTTAGTGTTTTAATCACTAACGCAAAATTGTCTCTGCAGCTTAGCAACGTTGGACCGAAGAATAAAAGATTGCTGGGCAGTTCTTTCATTGACTCTGGTCTGGTAAACGGATAATAAGTAAACTTCCTTTTTATTCTTTTTTGTTATAAATGTGCTTATGGGAAACGGTTCGAAATTGTGGGACGGTTATTTTATATATTGTCGTATGAAACATGAATTATTTTGATAAGTTATAAATTCTAGACTTATTTGTTCATTCACTATTTTAAGTAACACCCCCCGGTTAGGGCGGGTCGTTACAGGGTTGGTTAATTATATTTTTGAGCAACACCCGAGCCGGTTAGGCCCACAATATTACATTTTTGGCTGGATCATTACATCCTCATATCATGAAAAATTGCCCCATGATTAAAAAAGAGCAGTTGGAAAAAGAATAGTACATGGAGTAATTCGCTGCACTAGCAGAACTGCTGGATATTAAGTAGGAAGTAGTTTACTTAAATATTTTTTTAGTAGAAAGATATTAAATAGTTGTAGTAGAACTTATTTACTTATTTATGGTTTGGCAACTTCTGACAATTTTATTATTGGGAATCATAAAGAATATTCGTTTAGGGAATCCATATTCTTTTATTCTTTGATGCGAAGTGTTTGTAGTTGATTATAAAGAATAGTTGTAATTGAAGACGATGGTGATGAATTATTTTGATGGGACAAGGAAAATTAGTTCTTCTAGACCTTGTTGAAGACAAGTACTCCTTAAGTTAATATTACCACTTTGTAGCTATAGGTTTTCAGCAAATGATTTCCCCTTCTACAATAGGATGCATGTTGTGGACAGGTGGTGAAGACATAAATGATGGCATAGTACTTTCATATATGGATTTATCCAAATCACCACTTTTGATGGAAATGGAGTTTATTATAAATCTACGGCTAAGATTACTCCAATACCTAGAGTGGCTCCAAGAAGAACATTCAAACTATTTTGAAGTATTATTGTACAAATGTTGGGAAGACATTTCCATTGCAAGGGGAAGTGTAATTTCTGGCAAAAATGCTATGTTTTGAAATCTGGACAGGTAGTTCACGTCCTCTTCAAAAGTTATAACTCCAAAATCATCCCTCTAAAAATTATGAAAATTGGAGAGATGAAAATAGGCTCTTTAAGGAATCAAACAAATAAATAATTGCATTAATCGGGTTTTTGTAGTGAGAGTTATGATTTTTAAAAGTTGATCGATAACGAGGAAAATCCAAAACATACATACATGGGCAAGATATTTTCCTTTGGACATAATAAACTTATATGATGGTCCTTTGGAAATAATAAAATTATATGATGTAAAAAAGACATTTATCTGAATGTCATAAGATGTAAAAGAATCTACTCACAAAGGTTTGCTCATTTTAGTTAAGAAAACAAGTTAATAAACAAACAGACAAAATGAAAAATTTATGGTAAATGTTGGACACGGTCAAATGTGAACAAAGTCCATATCGCCAACATGACCCAATTTTAGTTTTACACTATTCGGGTTTGTATCGAGTCGATTCGAGCAAGTTCAAGCCAGACTAATTTTAAGAATATAAGTATAAGCCCTAAATGGCTATGTGAGTATGTTATGGAGGTTGAGTATACCCGACATGAATATGATAATTTCAGTTATGATATAGTAAAACTTGAGTTATCAATGCATATATAAGGTATACATATGATTTTTTATGAGTTAGCCAGGATTTTAGGCTTAGATAATAGGGCATTCTAGCTTTTAACATCCATTTGAGATTTTTTAGATATTTCATTGGCATGCATGCAACGTAGGAATTTTAGATCACTCGAATGTGCCTCTCTCAGCCTAACTTCATTGACCTTAGGGTTTGAGGCTCATTTAACCTTCTTACTTCGACTCTTGCCAATAGAGTGAGTAACTTTTAGGATTCATGTCAATTTTAACATTAGATGTTCTCGATCCAAGCTTTCCATCCATATAGATATTGTATATACCCATAAGTAGGCCCAACTAGGCTACAAGTTGTCAGACATCTGGATGGTGCCACGTGGCATGATCGGAGCAGCCCACTCAAATCTAGCCTTCCCCATTTGAATTCCATATGTTTCCCACATTTTCAAAGTTTTCTACCATTACTACCACCATCAGTTTTGTTCGCCACTGGTGAGACCCTGACCATCCTCCGGCCTCCAGATAGGTACAACCACGACCGCCTCGCGGCTGGATTCTAGCTGGTACCCATCGTCACCATCGATGC
>JAVDBV010088140.1:0-21587 GCA_032619315.1 Piper longum | reverse complement strand
GTTTGGGTGAGGAAATGTGTCGGGGAAGGAGGCGATATACCTCGGTGGCAGTTTCGTTAATAATTATTGACCTAATTCCTACACGAGTCAAAATAATAACTAGCTCGGAATAAATTCTAAAAAATATATTAAAAAATAGGGGAAAATCCCATAAAATAAAAACAAATATCACAACATCCAAATGACATGATCTATAACTAATAACCCACCCTAACTACCCTATAACGTGTCCTAATGTGTTAATCGACGTAAAACTATTTCTAGGTCAAATCCATAAAAAGAAAAAAATATTGCATACTTTCATATATTCTTATAACTCATCTCACATCATCTCTTCGACGTTATCATCATATATTCAGGAATATGTGACTCTCATCGCTCATAACTCACGTTGGTCTCGACTTAGCGTGCCGTTTATGAACTGATTCAACTCGAACCGATGGTTAAACCGTCTGGTTCGCTATAATAAAACCCTGACTCGAGTCACATGTTTTACATCAAGAGCCTTGACAATGACATGAATCGAGGAATATTAAAGATTACACCTTCAAGACTAGAGATATTGAGAAGTGGTTCGACGTGTTGAAGAGTAAAGGAAAGATCACAATACGAACTCTGAAAAATCTGCCAAAGCGAGAAGATGATAAGAAGGAAATAGTTTGTTAATTTCATCAAAGGTTAGGTCATCCGACAGTGAGATTCATATACGTGATGGAAAAGATCCAAGAGTTGCTTGAAAAAGGTGAGATTAAGTATGAAGCTCTAGATGCTAATGTAAAGCTAGTAAGCCACTCATCTTTACCAATGAAGTCTCAAAAGAGAAAAGAGGAGCTAAATGAAAAAAAAAACAGGTAACAAAAGTCCCCGTAGTTAAGGTAAAAAACAAGGAGGTGCCACCTGCTTCCACTGAAGGAGTGAAAAAAGTATGCTCTACATCTCCACCGATGCAAAAGTTTGATGTTCAAGTTGATCAAAGCGCAAGACTTTGTGAAGAAAATGAGCTTGATAAAGAATAGATGGAAGACCAGCTTGTTGTCCAAACAACTTCAACTTAAGAGGAAGTCAAATCAAAGAATTCAATGCAACATGGAAAAATAAGACTGAGCCTAATGTGCAACTTTGGCGGAAAGATAGTAATCCAATGAAGGAAGCAACATGACATTGGAGGCGACACATGACTTGTTGTGGTAAATCGTGATGGTTTTTATTTAGATTTTGTCATCTGAATCTCGAGTACATTTTGTACCAGCAGCCCTTTCATTATCAAGTGTCAATTACCAAGTGAAAGTTAGAATTACCTTATCACAATCGCCAACAATGAAGACTTGGCAAATATACTTGAAGAGCAAGAGGAGTTCAACACAAGCACAAGATCAACTCCTCGCCTTCACTTCTTTGTGTTACCAACGACATCAACCTCGCCACCCAAGACGACATTCAGAAAGATGTTGGCGGCTTCAATCAAAACCAATGCAGTTAAAAGAGAGAGTAAAAAGCTCAACAAATAGTAGGAGTCATCTCAAAAGAACAAGGTCATCTCTATACCATAGAAGGAAAATAAGACATCATACAATCTTGTCGCCAAAGAAGCTTGATGCCCTAAAGAAGAAGCCATAGATGAGAGTAGAGACAAGTCTGTCATTTTCCCATTGTCGCCCAAATCTACAAAGTAGAAGGAAAGAAGTTTTGATTTAGAGACCATGGTTGCTGAGCAAAGAAGTCACTCCCCTAGATCAAAATGATAGTAAGCTACCACAAAATGATCTAGGAGGGGTCATCCCACCTTGAGAAGAATATATTACTACGCAAAAAAAAAGGTGATAAAAAAAGAGAAAAAAGAACAAGAGAGAGAGAGAGAGAGAGAGTTGAAAAAAATGAAAAAAATACAAATTATTTTTCGACAATTCTTCTTCTGAGCGTGCAAAAAATTGGTGAGGGGGTTGATGAACTGGCACAAAGATGAACATGTTTACCCGTATTAGGTCTGATAACCCATATTCACATCCTTCTCCGACCCTTGGTGAATTTTGGAATGGGTCATGGTGAAGATCTTAGGCCATGAAATATGGACCTAACTTGGGAAAATAAAAGTTTGAAAACTCAATCTAAACACACAGCAATGATGGCAAATATGTGGCACGTACACTGAAAAGAGAGAGAGAGAGAGAGAGAGAGAGAGAGAGAAGAGCAGAAGAAAGAAGTAGAAAAGGAAGAAGGGGAGGAGCCCTCACTGGAGATCCATCTCTGATTGCCTACCAGTGTTGTGCTTGGAGTGCCCCCGACACAACCCAGCTAAGGACCACCGTCGTCAACAACCACCCTTGTTGGATTGATAAATAGCATCAAGCACTCACTTTGTTGACGTGCATACGGCTAGCCTAGGTGGCCTCTAGCCAGACCACAACCTCCACTGAGTTCCCCTCACAATCGAGAACAAAACCCATCTGAGAGCCACCATCGGAGAAGACCTCCATCGCCGGAAAAGCTTCGAGAAGCGGCTCGCTAGAGCAGCATAGCAGCATAGTAGCAGATAACAACAGCATGTAGGCAACTTTGGGCCCTCTATCTGGCCAACCCAAGCCATCGCTGACCACAACACCACTTCCTTAGGGCTCTCCTAAACACAAAGATTAAATCCCGACCGAGATCCACTAGATAGGAAGCCGTCATTTCAAAAAAAAGTCTCCCAAAAGAGGTCCATCAGAGCTGACCGATAGCAGCAAGCAACCATCTTCCCGACCTTAGTTTGGTCGACCCACACCCATGCCACTACCTCCACTCAGTTGACACCATCACTGGATACAATCTCAGAACAAGTACCATATATATACGCCACCACTGTCTCTGGGAATTGGAGACAAAACACGGCCAAAAATAGTTCCACCGAAGTTTTCCACCTCCACCGCCGCCCATTGGTGCTTACACCGACCATAGGACTACCCCCAATCCCCCTCACCAATCAGAGATCTACTATTTATGGGTGGTGTCCCCTCGCCATCAGACTTGTTTACTGTTGATCAAGTCCACTTGCTCTGTTCGGACCCATGACCGCTTTTCGTTGCCTATGAATCGTGATTGTGACCGGATTCCCGAATCTTGTTCGTGACCTGTCTACTACCCATCCTGGCTACTAGCACACATCACGTCATGGGCCACTCACCCAACCTTGGCCCAGCACCTGTGTATGCCACCTACCCCAGTCCAACATTTATTTGTTATGAACTAACCTGAATTGGTCCGGTTTAGTCCATTATCACTCTGGAAATAATTTAAAGGTCTTTTTGACATCGGATTGAGGCAAAACTTGCTATCCCACTATTTTTGGATGCTCTGGATGTAGTGACAAGGTTATTTTGAAGATTTGAAGATAAGAAAGAGATAACTAAGGCATTGGAGTCAAAGCTATCAAAGACGGAATACCATGGACCGACTTAGGGGTTCGATTTAAACCCTAAGGTACCACGTAAAAATCTTCGGTATTTATTCCTCGCTTGCGACATTTTATTTATTTTCTAGTTTGCACGATTTCTTTGCATAACAAAGGAACCTTTTGTCCTACTGAACCCTCCTCTAACTAGAATAAAAAACCAATTCGCGGGATGAAAATGTTGTGCTCGAACATATAGTTGTACACAAATATAAAAAAAACTAATTTCAATAAGCAAAAAAAATTAATAACTAAATAGAATTTATTTTCATAGATTTTAAAATAATAAATAATAATATTTAAATAAATAAATAAAAAGGTAAAAATCTAAATTAAGTATATTAACAATTAACAAATTTTAATTTGATAGTATAATTATAAATATATTAAAATATATTGATATTTTCATAATTCTTAATTTATGTAGAATTATAGTCTAATACTTTTCCAAATAATAAATAACAATAATCATTATTTAAAATTAAATAAGTATTAAGGTGTCCATTAAATTATTTTTGGGCATACAAGGAAGGATGAAACACAATGAGAGCAAAATATTCTCTAGCGCTTTAATGTAAGGGAGTAAACTTCTAATTCGGATAGAACTATATTTTAAGGTTTTCTTACCAATAAATAATGATAAATAAATAAATAAATAAATAAAAATCCCATATATTAAGTACGTATTTATCAACATACAAAATTTAAAATATGTAGAGACCCTAAAGTAACTAGGTCTTAATGAGAAAAACTATAATTTGAGAAAAATACAAATATTTAAATTGAGATTTTAAAATTACTAAGTTAAGTGGAACTTCAATATAAATTCAGTTAATATTTATGAGTCATTAAAATTATTGGAGACTAGAGTTGGCAATGATGTAACAATGATTAGAACACGATGAAAATTGAGAATGCAAATTATTCCAACACTTTAAAATTAGGAGGTAGATTATGTAATACTCGTAATTTGAGTGAGGGTTTTATACTTGTGAACTGGTCGGTTCAGCCGTAAGTTCGAGTCAAGTCAGTTTAAGAACATACATGTTGAACCAAGACTGGTAGTGTGCTATGATTCATGAGGGTCATATATACCCAAGTATATGATGATAACGTCACTAAGGAATTAGCAGAGTAAGTTATCACAGTATATAAGAGTACGCCCATTTTTTTTATTTTATGTATATTAGACTGTAGAATTAGATTTATCTTATCGGATTATGACGTGCTATTTATCATTTTAGGTGGGTTAGTAGGTTTAGAACATGTCATTCAACTTAGACATAATTATTTTCTTTTATGGTGTTTTATTATATATATATATATTTTTTTTTTTGGGATTTATTTCATATTATTAACTCGAGTCGAGAACGAGTCAAGTTTTTATTATGACATTGCCCTTGCCCTAATTTTACTCTGACACTTCACCCTCTCTGTCCTAGCACGAAACCTCTTCACCGAAACCAGCCCCTCCTCTCCGGCGACCAAAAGCGCCGTCGCTGGCCATTGTCCCTGAGCACTCTCACCCACCATCGCTACATTCCTCCTCTCTCTCCCTCACTTCCCCGATTTCTCCCTTTCCTCCTGTCACCTCTTCCTCTCATGGCCGCCCTCTTCCTTTGGCCACCACCACCATCATTGTGGCTGACGTTGCCCTCCTCTCCGACTATTGTCCCCGACCCATCACCATCTTCCTCAGCCCGAATCGTTCCCTCACCACCGTTGTCACATCATCCTCATGCCGGTGCATCATCATTGTTGGCTCCATTGCCGGTGACAGCGCGTACACCAACCAATGCCCTCCCTTCTGGCCTACCCTTGTTGTCGCCACTAGGAGTAGTCGACCCACACCCTTGGCTGAGCTTCACTCTCCTACACTCCTCCCCAAACCAAGCCATTGCTTCCTTAGTCATGTTTGCCTTTTGCGGTTGCTGCCGTGAGTCGAACTGCCGCCCAATCGCAGCCCGGCCGGAATTGCTCTGGTCAGACCTTCACGTGCCTAGCCATGCATTCTAGTCTCAACCCTCTCAGCCGAACCCGTAATCACGCCAATGGCATCTGCAAATGTCACCACTGTCACCACCATCACCTTTGTTGGCACTGACATTAGGCATAAGTCATTGTCAGTTTGATTTAGTTATTTTCATTTCATGATCATGAATATCATAACATGATTACATTATGATAAGTGGTATGTATTTGCAAAAAATCAAGAGAAAATATGAAGTTAGGTATTAATTTTATAAACAGTGTAATTTAATTAATAGTTGGCTGAGTTGAGTAAATATGAGTTGTTTGGCATACGAATGCATTAAGGAATAACATTGAGAATATTATACATGCAATGGAATTTCAATTATGCAAAGGTGCTATTGGAAATATAATTAAAAACCCAAGATTTTTCCTTCATTGGGAAAAAAAATGGATGAAAGAATGAAGGGTAAGATGTGAATTAGTTTTTATTAGACATATTTGAGTGGAATCTAGCAGCTTACATATAGCATTGGAGCATTGATAGGACCATGGATTATGCGATCACAACTAAGAATGATGAGCTGATATATTCATGATATAGATCGAGGTTATCTAGTAGGTTAATAGATTGTAGTTTATTAGATTAATAACCATCGAGGGTGAGATCCCTCAATTTTGATTTTGAAAACAAAATCCATCGCAAGTTTCCTCGAGCCTATTATATAAATCCCTTCCGAGGCCTATATATATATATATATATATATATATATAATTTTATTGATTTTTAGTGAGACGAGAAATGGTGAAACCGACTCGCACGTGCTATAAGCTGGTGCACCTGTCAGTCACAACGAGCTATGGATTAATGAGAGGGTAGTTGCATTCCTGACAGATCCTGACAACTCTACATTTTAATTTTCCTCACACTTGGAGAAACGAGGAGGTTTATGGGTATTATTTAGTACAACACACATCTAGACATAAGGTTTAAAGGGTACTGAAGATGATTGCGTGAGAGTACTCGATCTTCGTGCTCAAGGCCAGGAGAAATATGGAGGAAATGAGAGGGCTTAGGATATATTGGTAGTCCAAAGGGACAGAAAAGAAGAGGAAAATTAGAAAATATCAAGAGAGGTATCAGCAAACCAGTTTGTTCATGATGCTATCGGGTCTGTAGCCTGGTGGCTTTCCAGTAGATGCCCTCTAGAGAGTTTAGTAGAAACTATGTATAGTTTGCTTTAAAATAAGAGTCAGCTCTAATTTGCTAGATTATATAGTTATCAGCTCTCATTAGCTAGATTGTATAGTTATTTTTTGATTAATAACACTCGTCACTGACGTGTTTTATTATACATATAGGTGATGATTAGGAGATAGATGTGTTAGCTTGGATAGATGAGCAGCGATGTCTCGTGCACACATACATATCAGATGATAGAATGTTTAGTTACTTTGTTTATGATGCCCTGATATTGAGAATGATATGATGAAATGCAGGATATGATAATATAATGTGATGATATCTGCTTAAGTAGCAAAATTTTTAATGATAACATGTTTATAAATATGTTTTAGTGAATATGGTTGGATATTGAATATGCACAATAGGAGGGTCAAGACCTCGAAATTTAAATGTGAATGATCACTTGAATATGAATTAATGATTGAGTCAAGATTCAACACAAATTTGGTTATTGTGTGAATGTTTTATTAAAGAGTTACAATATTTATTGTTTGATAGGGTTATTGTTTTATCAAAAGTTATGGAGTTTAATAGTAAATTAAAATATGAATGATTAATTATCGTAAAATAATAAGTTTGACATATTTAATCACTTGTATAGGATTTATGATAAATAAGGTTCTTGCTTTAATTAATAAGTAAATTAAATAGTTGATTGTACTAAGTTCTGACTAATAATATTATAATTTAGTGAATTTACTTCTCAAAATGATTATTGCTCGATAAAAATGTTTATTGAGTATTATTATTATTATACAAAAATTGTTAATTTGGGTGGTGTACGTTGAATTCTCTTGATAAATAACGATAATGAAATAATCTTTTATATTAGCCAAATGCAATTAATGGGTCATTATTATTAATTAACTACTTTACTCAAAGATTAGTAATTTAGTATAATAGTAATAATCATATGATGGTCAAGTAATCTCTAAAAATATTAGTCTCATAGTTAATTAAAATATTGTTAATGTGTTTAATATAATTAGTATTTGTCATTTAATAAATTTTAAAAAAGATCTTTTAAGTGATTATAAGATTAAATTAGTATTTTTATCTTGCCTAAAATGAGTATTTTACAATGAAATAAAATATACGAATATAGTAATTAAATACATATTAGTAAGTTGGTAATTATTTATCGTTGGCTAATTATGAATTGTGAGTTAAATAGTTAATTTAAATCTTTTAAGGTTGGACTTATATAATTACATTATGTGATAATTAATTATCTTAGTGGACTTGTTGTAAATGCTAGAAATTTAAAGTTTTGAATATTGTTGATTGTTGAGTGCTTTATTTTGTTGAGTTTTAATTATGATATAATTAAATCATTTCATTGCATAGATTCATTTAATATAAAATTATATACTTGTTTATAATTTTATCTTATTTGATTAGGATCGTGTATCATAGTTGTGAGTGCCTAATTAGATTTCCAGGTTCATATAATGATTTTGAATTTATAGTACTCAATTAAAGTCTCGATCGATCTAGGTTCAAATTCGGTTTGCTTGCGCTAAGCATGGATATATGGTCAATGAGTTAATCTAACTTGACACAAGATATCGGAAGATTTATAATTAAATTGAATTGGTTTCCCCCCGTGCTGAAGGGGGTGTTAGAGGACCTATTATGCACTAGTGATATTGAGAGAGTGGGTTTGGACAATATCGGTAACCATAGATTAGGCTTATGATATATATATGGAAAAAAAACTTGAAAGTGAGAGGGCACCCCTAATGGTAGGGAACTCAGAATAGGCTCATGTAATAAGAAAATTGAAATGATAAAAAATTAATATGAGTATTATCTTATTTTTATTTTTATTATACGATTTAGTGATTTTAACATTAATATGACATTGTGTTTGCTGGTGGGTTTCCATGTTGATAGTTGAGAAAGGAATTTGACCGTGTGTTTCGACTATTTCATCGAGGCTATTATCATATTAAATTTATGAACTTTCCTTATTTTAATTGAGTTAAGCATAAACAATTAAATCGTTCATAAAAGCCTTGTATTATTTTTAATTACTTTGTCATTACATTTATCTCTTTTTTAGTTTAATTATTCCTTTTTAATAGGAGTCAACTTGTATTTTTTGGCGGGATGTTACACTTTGTTATATTTTAATCTGTATCAAATTTTTAATATGAAATTTTTACAAAATTTTAATTTTTTTGTTAAAAAACATTATTTTAACCGGTATTTAATAATAATAATAATAATAATAATATATTTTTAATTTTTAATAAAATAATTTATTTATAATTGTAGAAACATGTGGTTGAACGCTATTTGACCAATTGAACTAAATATACCTTGTACAAACTAGAAATTTGATATGATAACCGGTACAATTTCGTTTCCTCGTACATGTATATGACAAAAAAAATGTTCTACCGACGTTCACGTCTTTGTATAACTATTTAAATCGCATTTTCTAAACGGTAACTTGTGCTTGCCTTTATTTCGTAACGTGGAAGGAGACCGTCGTCGGGGATAAAAGTAGGTACAACACTATTCTGGGAAAAAAGCCCATTCCACAAAAGCCGACACATGGGCTCAGATATACACTACGACAATAAGAAAGCCCAAGCCCACTAATTAAAAGGGTGGCATACGTCCGTAATTAACCGAATATCCTAGGTCAGAACCGGAAAGATGGACCACAACCGATATGACTCTCCAGCTTGGGGCTTCGACTTCCCGAGTGAGAGCGAGTTTCGGCTTCGGCACGGGTCCCACACATCCGAGCCAAGCGGCCCCCACACCCCTCCCGGGATCCAAACCTATTTATATTCCCCACTTGAATTTCCATCTCTCGTCCGCTCCCCCCTCCCCTCGCGCCCCCCACGCCAGCACCGCCGATCTCCCCGCCGCCGGAACCCTAGCGCCGCCGCCGGCGGACCAGCCCAATCGGCCAATTGCGCTCGAACTCCCCGTCGCCGATCTCCCCGTCTTCGCGAATTCGGCGGCGGAGCGGAGATCTCCATGGCCACGCCGACGGTCTCCGCCGTTTACATCCACGTCGTGGAGGACGTCCTCAGCAAGGTCCGCGACGAGTTCCTCGCCTCCGGCGTCGGCGACAATGTGCTCAACGAGCTCCAAGGGGTACTCCTCGCTTGCTTTGTTCTTTTTCCGGGGTTTGGATAAATTGAGTTGGTGTTGTTGTTGTTGTTGGGTTAAATTGGTGTTGTTTGCGGGGTGCAGTTGTGGGAAATGAAGATGATACAATGCGGGGCGATAACTGGGCCGATAGATCGGTCGTCCGCGGCTAAAAACGCGGCGCCGATCACGCCGGTGCATGATCTCAACGTGCCCTACGAGGGGCCCGAGGAGTACGAAACCCCCACTGCAGAAATGCTCTTTCCACCGGTATTATTGTTATGATTCGTTGCGTTATATTTGATTATGTTATAAAATTCATTTGGCTTTTCTTTTTTACGGGTTGATGATAGATGTTGTTGTTTGGTTGCTGTAGACTCCGTTGCAGACGCCTATTCAGACACCCTTGCCCGGGAACATCGAGCAGGCGTTGTACCAGCTGCCCACCCCAAATGGTCCTACTGACTACGCCAGTCTGCAGGACAGTCATGATTTAAAGCCTGGAAGGCCCAGCTCATATATGGTGCGTAGAATTGAATTTCGTGGAAATCTTTTCTTTTTTCTTTTTTCTTTTTTATTGTTGTGGTCGTTGGTGTTGGCGTGCATTTCTGTTTGTAAAATGGAGTTTTTGTTGGTGCAGCGGCCGCCGTCTCCTTGGATGAATCAAAGAAATCTTGGAGTGGATGTGAATGTTGGTAAGTGTCATGCATGCTTTTTCGGTTTAAGATTTTATTCCCTCTTGGGATATTGATTGATGGTCCAAATTTGACGAATCATTATTTGTTAGCTTATGAGGAAGGTCGGGAAGAGGGAGACAGAGGGGCTTCTAATCAGCCCTTGACTCAGGTACATGCGCTGCACTTCATCCAGCTAATGCTTTTATTAATTCTTTTGGATTGTATGATATTTGAATGTGTTAACGGCATAAATGGCTTTTTTTTTCTCCCCTATTGTAAAAAAATTGCTGCCATTTACCTTTTCGTGTGTTTATATTTAATTATGTGGAAATTTTTGAGCCAAGAAACTGGCTGGCTTAAGTTTGGTATTGATAAGACATCCCACTCGTATGAATGCTTTGAGTAGAAATAAATCAGATTGTTTGATCACTTGTACGTTGATCTAACAAACATGGAAAAAATGGAGAAGATGGATGAGAGAGATAGAATTTGACATTACTGGTGGTTAGCCGGCCCTTATAATCTACACTTAAAGTTTACTCAATTCTTCATTCATTTGTTTATTCCATAAGTAGAAGTACAACATCTATTTATAAACTCACCAGTGGGCCTAAACCATAAACTCACTTAGAGATTACATTGGCTAAATTAAGCGGTCATAAGCCCTCTTAGGAATTACATTACCTGGAGCATAAAGGATGGTTACATTATTATATTATCTAGCATTCCCTTCACCTTAGGAGCCTTGCCCTCAAGGTTCTAGAAAGGGAAAGCTGCCATAAGCAGACTATGAAGTTGAATTGGTGGCGGCCAAGGATCATGGGCAGGTGGCTGTTCAGCCCTGGGTGGCTCCTCCATGGCATCCATCTTTTTGGTCAATCCGGAGAGTTCCCCTCCGATTGTCTCGAATTCCTCCTTAATGCCTTCCACTTGTTTTTCAAGAACGCCAAACTGAAACTGATTTGTTCTTGCCGTCAACAAAAAAAAAAAAATAATAATCTTGATCCAGTATCATGTGCTTCGAATACCAATTGTTAGGATTTGGCTTTGATTTGAGGAAATCATGCCCAGTCCTATGGATTAGGGTTCCCAAATTGAGGATTGAATCTCAATTTGGGAAAAGATTTGGCACTTTCGAGGGTATGCTAGCCTTCTTGAGTTGTGGATGAGAGAAATTTTTAAGATGAAGTTATATTTAACATATATCTTATCTAATATTATCAAAATCATATTTGGTATCATAGCTGGAGATGTATATGCTGTTTTATTTTTTTCCTATGTTTTTCTGAACAGGACTTTTTTACTGGATCCTCTGGTAAGCGGAAGCGAGATGATTATGCTCAACGCTATAACCATAGTGGATACATACCTCAACAGGATGGATCGTCTGATTCCAAATCTATGGTTTGCCATAACAAGGTTCTCGCTGTCTCTCTCCTTCACCTCCCATGATTTGTGCGTAAGTCTAAGAGAAGCTTAGAATTGACTGGTGTATAGGCATTTGTGTGGGCAAGTTAAAGATAAAAATTTCTGGTTCACAAGTGCCTTGTGAAGTTTTTTTTTTTAGCTCTTTTGATTGCTTTTAACATGTTGGTTTATTGTGTCAAATATCATGTAACCCTAACTTAAACTGAAAAATAAGAGCCTGATCTAAAAAGAAGTCAATTCAGTAGACATAGGAAATTTGGTTTAGAAATAATTTTCAGAAACCTGTGCCTTGTTATAGTCAAGTTGGCTGGCTAGTATATGGGGGAGGAATCAGGGTTTTTTGAAGGTGCGTCTTTGATGGAAACCATGATATTGCATTAAAGTTCAAAGGCAGGTAATATGCATGCAATCTGGCATATTTCCCTTTTCCCCCGGTGTATTTACAGATTTTGTCCTCTGTTTCTGTTTTAATAGGTGGAAATCTGATCCAAATTTGCTCTTTAGGTCGGCAAAATAAATCATGAAAAAATAATAGGTCTGACAGTATTATGTGTGTACGTGTGTTAAGCTAGCACACTTCCCACTGTACTTATGTGGAAAATTGTCGATAAAATTCATATTCAACCCTAGTCATATTTGTAGCAATTTTTTCCATGTTATGGAGTCCACCACTATTATGGCATAATGACCTTGGCCTTCGGTGGAACAAATTCGTACGTGATGATTTTCTGGAAGGAATATAAGGGGAATTACTTGTCTAGCTTTAGATCTGTAGTTATATAATTGACTGCAAAATTGCTGTTTTTGAGGGTAGGATGTGCTGTGAAGTCTGCTAATCTGCAATTAGCCAATGACCAGTTTGCTTTAATCAGCTAAAATTATTACTGTGCATACTGCTTGATATCTCATATTATGTCCTCGATTTTCTTTGCACGGTTAGATCATTTTGTACAAATGGTTTCAAGTCTCCGGAAACTCCACAATCTTAGTTCTTTTCTCTAATTTATTGTGACTGTCTTTCAAGGTCCTGTTTTACAAATGGAATTCGAATTGTTGATGTAATTTCTAAGAGAAGTGCAAGTTGAGTCTAATGGAAACATCTGGGTGTTGCAGGATTCAGGAGCTTTTCCTAGCATTCCACAGCAGGATGGTGTTCATGATTCCTACGATGATGTAATATATGGGTACTCTTGTTGTATTCTTTAATTTTAAAGCTAAGGGAAAAGTTTCTTATTTTTCTTTTTCTTTGGTTTTTTCTGTTTCCATAGTTGTTTCACCTGCCAGGATCAAATGAAGAGTATGGCACACCTGCAGGACACGGTATTCTTTACGTTAAAAACAAAACATAGTGTGGGTTGTGTTGTTGCTACTCATGCCATTCTTCTTACCCTGTTGACTGCTCATTATAGATACACCAGCCAACCAAATTGTTAGTACACCTAAGCCTTCTAAAAATGAAGCCAATGAAGATGATGAGCCTCCACTTAATGAAGATGATGATGATGATGATGACTTGGATGATCTTGACGAAGGAGATGAAGAGCCTGATACTCATCATTTGGTTTTGGCTCAATTTGATAAGGTCTTAAGCTTTTTAGGTGTGCTGAGTTGATTACCTATCTATGAAACTGGAATTTGACTCATTTTACTTGGGCAGGTAACAC
Source organism: Piper longum (assembly GCA_032619315.1). Taxonomy (NCBI): domain Eukaryota; kingdom Viridiplantae; phylum Streptophyta; class Magnoliopsida; order Piperales; family Piperaceae; genus Piper; species Piper longum. The sequence goes on along the minus strand of JAVDBV010088140.1, from coordinate 8,063 downwards.
GTACAAAAAGCAGATGGAAATGCACTCTCAAAGATGGTATAATGCATATTAATAGCAAAGACATTCTATTCACCAAGGTAAAAGCTGCCCTTTTTTTTTAATTTTTTTAGTTTTTGCAGTTACTCCTTTAAACTTGCAGCTTTCCCTTTCTATTTATTAATTATGTGTTTGATATTTTGATTATTTTATACTGTTTTCTAGCAACTGAATACTGTCCACTTAAGCATGGCCAGGCGTAACATTTGATGCTTATTCTTGTACACAAGTGTCTTTATTAGATTTTTTTTTTCCTGATTGTTGCAGATGGCATTTTTGCAATTCCATTGGTTTTTATGAGTTTGTTACTTTTACCTTTTCTAATTGCATATTATGCTATTGGGAAAGAGGAAGCTATTTTTAATTTTTTTTACAAACACCCTAAGATAATGCAAAGGCAAGAAATATTGAATGCACACTATTTATTAGAGCCGTCTTTGCCAGAATTTGGACTTGGTAATGTGAAAATTTTAACCTACTATTTAGGGTTAACTATGGAAAATTTTGCTGTTCTTTCTAGTGTCTATTCCATTCCAAGTGTATTCTAACTTCTAAGATTCATTTTTGCCAATAAACTTCTAGATTCATTTTTATCCGGTATCACATTATCATTTTTTAGTTTATTGCCAATTTAAATCAAAAACATTTTTATGGGAAAAAAAAAGGTTCATGATGTGAAGCCATGATTTTTTTTTGTGATTGGATAAACAAAATGGACTGTCGGGGAATTAGTGACTTGCCCTTGGAGGTGATCCTCAACAATTGCATATTTTGCATAAATGCCAATGTGCTTTAGTATCACTATATATGGTGACAGTTTCTTGTTCATTTATACATAATATAATGAGCTACCCACCTGCTTTGAGGTAGCATTCCCTTCAAGTATTACTTATTTGATACATCATTTTGGCCAATTTTGTACAAATTTCAGATTTTTTTACTTTTAATTGGTCCAGAAAAGCCTTTGGTGCTTGATTTTAAGGCGTCATCTAATCAGAGTAGTAAGCTGCCAGGAAACCAGCTGGTGTCAGTTGAATTAAGTAGAAATATATGCCAGACAAGAAACAAGCCAATCTTGAGTAGATGCATCTACTAGCCGTTCCATTTAGAATATTAGTTCTGTTTATTTTGAGGCGTTTTCTTCTCTTTAAATGGGAATTGTGGGGGACACAGTCAGAATATTATGTGAAGGTAGCCACAACGTAGGTTGATTCATTTCGCATAGAAATCAGTCTTGAACTGTTAATGGGGAACTTTTCTGCATTGTAAGATCTAAAACGCCAAGGTTATTAACTAGTAATCTCTACTTTGTGCTTTGCTTTTCAATGATTATGGGCCTACCTTGAACCTGACCTAAGTGTGAGAATCTACGTCATTCTACATTGTAAAATCTACGTTGTTCTGCATTGACATTGATGTTGTTCTGCGTAGACATTGATGTTGTTTGCATTTTCAGGCGAACGGCGAGTTTAACTTTTAAGGCATGAGGAGTGGTTTTCCAGTAAGTTCGGTTTTCTAGCAAGAGCTAGTGACAACAGCGAGAAGCTAATCACTTGGAGAAGGTGCGGGTGCGCAGGGAAAATCCATTAAAATTATTCCCACCTTATTTGCTTTGTATCTTTGTGGGGGTTCTTATGTGAAATTATTTGTTAATTTATGCACCGAGCCTTTTACTATCCTTTGTGTACATGTACGATTTTGTTTTCTGCCATATAATATTTGGGTATCCTTTGCTGCTAGCTGTGCTTCTTGGTTAACTCTTAGCCTGAGCGTTCGTTCTTGGTATCAACACAATTGCAGGAATGATGGAGCCGTGGAATGTAAAAATAGAATTCCACAAATTTGCTAACAGAAAGAAAATGCAAGAAAAATTTTACTTTTCTCACATTTGGCTTGTTTGGCTTGAGAGAAGATGTGAGAAAGGAAGTTTGTTTTATCGTGATGGAAAACTTCTTTGGAAGCCATTTTCCTATTAAAAATATAAGGGAATGGTGAGAAGTGAGACTATGTTTTGCCGATATTTTTTTAAAAATAAAAATAATGGAAAATTATTTTTTTTATATTTTTCTTAAATCTTTTTCTATTTATTTCTCTCGCAATATATCAAACCCAACATACCCATCAGTGCCTTTTTTTTAATGGTGTATGGGCCAAGGTGACGTGGCAAACATTTCAGGGATTGTCAAATCCGGTACGAAATTCGGACATTTTGTCCCAAGATCATTGAACGGCATGCATAAGCAGTTATTAGCTGTGCGTTCTCTAGCTGTCTTTCTGGCATCCTCTTGTCAGTAAGATTTTCAGAGGGTCACGTCTGGTATTGACAAACAGTTAATTACATACATTTCAGACAGACATATCAATTAAAGCATGGATTTTCTGGCATAAACAACGTTTCAAAAGATAATAATTTCAAATTGTATGGTTTAACCACTCCCGAATGCTTCAATTTTTTTTTCTTTTAAGAAGCACACAATCCAAGTGATTAGGTTTTCTTCATGTAAAAGCGCTCTAAAGTATTACAGGAATCGATTGTCGCAAAGCAACTTCATTAGATGTCCAAAAAATAGCAGGGCTTATGTTAGTACTGAATTTTAAATGTATACATAAGTTTTTGTTAAATAATAGGATAGTGTATAATAATTTAGTAGCTTAGAAGTATATTTTAGTTTTAATGATAGACTTTAATTAAATAAGATATATTCTTATGATTATATATATACATGCACAAATAGTCTACTATGAGCTTAATCTACTATGCACATAGGAGACTAATTCTTGGTCTCTCTCTCTCTCTCTCTCCAGAGTCATGGCAGAAAGAAGACCTTTAAATCCAGATCAGATTTGGAATTAATTATATAATTAACTCCACCTTCTAATATCCACCATCTAATTCAATTGACGACTCTTTATTGGTTTCTCAAATTTCTAAAGTTTTTTTTTATGGTGACTAGTATATATGTTTGTATTTTAATTGATTAAATCTGTTATTTTTATCTACTATGCTCATTGCCACCATTCGTCCGATTTGGTCCCCTACATTCGTTTTCTTCAAAGAAACTGTGCTCCTCATCAAATACTTCTCTATTAGGGACCAAACCTGCCATACATTTTTGGGCACCTCCTCCCACTTTTTCTTAGTTTGCCACAATCAAACTTCTCTACAATCATCTCCAAGAGAAAAGAAAGGAAAGATATTCAGAGCTTTCACACCTAAAAATTCTCCCTTAATGGTAGCTACCCAATTCCATGATCTCCCTCCTACCCAGCTGTGGACTAATCAATCTGCAATTCAACTGGCCATTTAATCAACCACGAGCGTCTGTAACCAACCCCCCCCCCCCCCCCCAAAGTTTGAATTCCTACCGAGGCCTCGTAAATGAGCTCTTACCAATCTTACCACTTCACCTCCTCTCCTCTTGCTCGTCTTCCCCATGAATTGATGTTGAATCATAAACCCTTCGCTGGATGCTCCCACAGCAGTCGTAACATTCATGACCCGCCCCTCCTACTACTTCTACTTCTCCATCTCGTCAACCATAGCAAAACTAAAACAAAGAGTCGGGTGCAGCTCAATTGTAAAAGTACAAACTTGAAACTACTTCTGGTCTAGTACTACCACCTCGTTGCGCTATCAATTCATTATTCACCTTGTAAGTCGTAACCATCCCCTTTCAAGTTTTCAACTTACCATGGAAAACGAATACAACCCAGAATCGTCTCCTACAAATGAAACTACCCAGATCCATGAACATGCCCCGCTCACCCCCCTTGCTTCGCCCTCCTACTCCTCCCCCAAGCCATCGGTGTCAAGCCCTTGGGACATCACCTACGACCAACCGACCTCCCCCTACCGATGGTTCGCTTCTCTTGCCAAGAGGTGCGGCAGGGTGTACTCCTTGGCCGTCTCCGACGCCGGCCTCGTCTACCTCGGCTCCGACTCCAAGTACATTCGTGTGTGGAAGCTTCCCGGGTTCGGCGAGTATGGCCGGCTCCGGTCGGGGAGCTCGGTGGTGAAGACGCTGCTGGTGTCGTCGGAGGACGGGTTGCTCTTTAGCGCGCATTCGGATAACAAGATAAGGGTGTGGGAGACGAGGCCTGCCCATCGTCGGAAGGGGACGCTGCCCTCGCTCAAAGATAGGTTCACCGAGACCTGCTTGCACCGGCCGAAGAGCTTCCTCGTGGGCAGCTCGAGCTCGTCGAACCAGTCGAGGTACGACAAGCTAGGCCACTCCAGCGAGATCACCAGCTTGGCGTACAACGCCATGGGCAAGTTCCTGTACTCGGCGTCCATGGACAAGACGGTGAAGGTGTGGAGCATTGGCGCCATGAAGTGCGTGGAGACCATCCGAGCTCATGACGATCATGTCAACGCCATTGCCTTGGGGCCGGACGGGCTGCTCTTCACCGGCTCCGACGACATGACGGTGAAGATATGGAGGAGGAGCTTGGGGGGTGATCGATCGCATGGCCTCGTCTTGAACCTCCATGTCCAGAACTCCCCTGTCAAGGCTCTTACTTTAGGACAGGAAGGTGAGACAGAGGACACATACCTTCTATACGCCGGTTGCTCTGATGGGTACGTCCATTATTGGAAGAAGGGGGAGCTGTCTGGTCATATGAGCTACTGCGGGTACCTCAGAGGCCATAGCCATGCTGTGCTCTGCCTGTCCTCGGTGGAGAAGCTGGTGGTGAGTGGGTCCGCCGACACCAGCATTCGAGTGTGGAGCAGGTCGAGCGAAGGCATGGCTGCTCACACCTGCATTGCCACTCTGAGCGGCCATATTGGGCCGGTGAAGGGGGTGGTGGCCAGCCTCTCCGACGACGAGGGATGCCTTATTTACAGTGGGAGCTTGGATGGGTCGGTGAAGCTTTGGTGGGTTTGGAGGGAGGCGGGTGGAGGGGATGGCGGTAGCGGCGAAGGCATTGTTGGGGATCAAAGAGGGACTAGTTGGGCAGATTACTTTGAGATTTCAAGATCATTCAGAAGAATGTATTGTTGATCAAAAGAATAGTTCTGCATACCTTTCCTGGTTTTTTATAAAAAATATTATAGTCACTTTTGACATTGATTTGAGCTGAAAACAATGGATTTGATCTGTGGATATTTTATTTATCATGCAAGGAAAAATACCCAAAACTTGCTTTTATTCCTTATTTATTCATATGCGGCTTCATACGTTGGTGCGTAATAAGAAGATATAGAAGTGAATGGAAGGATTGGAGAGGAAGAAGAAACAAGAAAAAGTAAATGCAAAGGGGGATGCCCGGTCACCAAAATTATTCCTTCTTTCTTCCAAAGCATATCAGGAATTTGCTCATAGTTATAGCAGCAGTGGCTTTGATATGGAGCTGGGCAGATGGCCGGACAGGCACTGCAGCCAATCCTCTGGCCAGTCTCTTGTAGCAGTCGGAATACAAAGCATCCATCCCATGGTTGGTGGTTCTAAGTTGGCCAGGTTTCAACCAACTATTGTTTGCAGAAAGCTGGCTGGCAATGCACGATTCATCAAATATGTTTTCAAGAAAGAGTTTTAGATGCTTTCAAGTTTTGCAAAGCCATAGAGGTATCTAGATGTAGGGCTTGTCCGAAGGTCGATGAAGTTGGTAACCTGATCACAATGGAGCCGGCGACCGAAGCTGTGAACTGTCCTAAGGTAGCCAAATTCCAATCAGTGCTCCAAAGAGGAAGATTTGTTGGGTCTGGCCCATTTTTCATGCCAAATACAAATCAGACGACCTCTTAAAAAAATTATCAGAAAAAATTAGTGCCAACATTGATACAGCCTGTTAGCTACATTTAGTATTCCTGATGTAAGCTTAGAAGAATCGAAGATGAATGAAACTTTAATTTTATCATAAAATTAGACTTTTGTAGTCATGATTTTGTTCAAGGAATCTAGCAATCCTTCTTCTGTGCCAAATCTATCTTTAAATTTATCACAAAATACCATATTTCCCCTAACTGTTGTATCAACAGTAGCGAATGCTGAGCAATCTCAAAATTATATACTCACTTGCTTCCTCTTTGAAATTCGAAGGGCTGGAAGAGTAGAAAAGGGCTGGAAGACTACCTTATTAGTCAGCTATTGAAATATCTAATAAATTATCAAATATATCATGACAATTTTTAATAAATATATATAATGTATATGGCAATTTCCTGTAGTTTAATTAATTTTCATCATCTTGTCCTAATTTAGTGTGTTATGCTTTCATTTTTATTTTTGTAATTTTTTCCTTTCAATGTTTATTTAGAATTAATGGATGTGCTCTATAAGGAAACTTTTAAATTAAAAAGAAGTTAATTACTATTTTTTTGCAATTTAAGATGAACATAATAAAGATAAAAATAAAATTTTTTCTCAGTTTAATTATCATGAATGAAATAAAAATTTATGAAGTCTACATATAGTAATTAATGACAAAATCATTGGTCTTTTACTAAAAAATCAGCCATTGTTAAGAGTATTTCATACTAAAGTGTAAAGAAAACTTCCACCAAATGGTGATCCCCTTTAGAAATTTCATTATAATAAAATTTATTATAAAAAATGTAAGGGAAGAGGAATTTTTTTGATAAAATTTTAATTAGAAATTATAATTAAGAAAATTTCACACAGTTTATATTTTTTCATACCAAATAAATAAAACTTAATGAAAAATAAATTAATGAATATTTGAATTTGGTTTAAGATCCTTACTTATTTTTAATAGATATTTATAAACGCATGGTATATTAATTAAAATTTTTTATATTTTTTTAAATTTTTACATGCCCATGATAAAAATAAAATTTACTAAATCTTGTTATGTAAAACCCGTGATTCGAGTCATGGTTTTATAGTCTGAACCGACCAGCTCGACTGTTATTTTCAGTCGTGTCATTTTCAAAATATGATTACCGAGCCAAAACCGATATTGTGTTATGAATCACGAGAGTCATGTGTGCTTAATTATATGATAATAATACAAATAAAATAGCAGCAAAATGAGTTATCAAAATATATAAGAGTATGCCAGATTTTTCTTTATTTTAATTAAATAATAGAATTATTTTTAGGCTGAATAACGTATTATGACGTGTTACGTGCAGTTTGAATGGGTTATTAGCTCTAGAACATGTCATTGATGTGTATTATATTTTATGGGATTTGTTTTCTTGTTGTCTGGATTTTTATAATTATTACGAGTTAGTATTATTATTGACTTGAGTCAAAGTAGAGTCAAATTTTATATTACAAGATAACCATTCATTTTCTCCCTCACCGTTCTTTTTTCTCACCGACCCTTCGATTTTCTCACCTAACCATACGTTTTTCTCACCCTAACATCTATATATTCCACACTTCTCGCACTCTCACCATTTATCCTTCTCACTCAACATCTTCTTTTTCTTCCTTCCCTCTTCCTGCCAATCATCACTCGAGCCGGCCACAACCTTGTTGCTATTATCGTGTGACTGACGATTAGGAACTGCTTAGGCACGTGGAAACGCTTTGAGCTTCTACCAGGTCCGTTTAGGACTTGGCTCTCTATTTATCGTCTCATTCTATTGTATTTATGTTTTGTTTAGAACAAGAAAGAGGATGTCAAGTGGTAGTTTTATCGTATCCCACTCTACACGGGCCATGTAGCCGGTCATATTTTCGGATTAATAACCTTCGAGGCATTCCGCTACACTCCATTTATTATCATGCGGGGAGGCATTCCGCTACACTCCATATATTATTATGCGGGGAGGCATTCCGCTACACTCCATTCATTATTATCATGCGGGGAGGCATTCTGCTACACTCCATTTATTATCACGTAGGGAGGCACTCTGCTACACTCCATTCATTATTATGTGGGGAGGCACTCTGCTACACTCCATTTATTATCATGCGGGGAGGCATTCCGCTACACTCCATATATTATCATGCGGGGAGGCATTCCGCTACACTCCATTCATTATTATGCGGGGAGGCATTCCGCTACACTCCATTATTATTATCATGCGGGGAGGCATTCCGCTACACTCCATT
>JAVDBV010088139.1:0-20347 GCA_032619315.1 Piper longum | reverse complement strand
CTGGTCGGGCGGGTGGTCAGGCAGGCGATCAGGTTGTTCGGACGTGGGCAAACGGGCGGGTGGTTGTGAGGATAGATTTGGGCCGTTGGATTTTGATCCAACGGTCAAGATGCACCCTGGCGCAGAAAACGCTTTCTATGCCATGGTGCAGAAAAACTAAACCTATATATATATATATATAGTAGGCATAGGAAGAGAATTTCATATAATATGCCCCAAAACGACTTTGATGTGGATTTTGATTTTCGATTTTCACGCCAAGGGATCTCATCTTTGAAGTTTTATTAATTGCTGACTAAACCGGTGAAATTCACCCAAGGTAAGTAGGATCTAATAAAACGCTACTGACCTTGTTCTATAATTAAAAAATTTGATAACAAACATTCACAAGTTTCCAAGTAGTAGATGAAGTAAAGAGAAGTCCTAATGCACCTGGTGAAGCTAACTCCTCGCCCTATGTCAGCAAGCTCGTCTCTACTCAAACTCTTCATCATGATGACATGCATGACATAAAATGCGTGAAATAAAATGCATGACACTAATCTACTCAATGCATATACAACAATAACAAATATAACTCATAACATGGCCTAACAAGGTTGTCCACACATGAAATGTTGTCCATCATTCACAATACATGTAACTCACATAGAATCACTTAGTCCATCATCAAAATGAGAACCAAAAGGTCTAAATTAGAGATACGTTATCCAACATATTTCAGGAGACATGTGTATTCGGTTTTTACAAGGAGTTATGGGGTTTGGACGCCTTAGACAAATTCTTAAAGTTAAGGTTTTAGATCTGAAATTATGAAAATTTGAACATACAATCTGAGGTTGGGGATTTTATTACTTATCCAAACAAGTTCCATTGGATCTAAAGTTTGAGCATGTTATCCATTACAGATTAGGAAGCATACCCATAAATTTTCACACGAAATTATGGTGTATAGACTACTTATTTAGATTTTAGAAATTATGTTATAAATCTGGAAATCTGCAAATCTACTCACATAGGCCATGATGATGAATTTTGTTACTCAATGAAATGAAATCCAAATGCTCTGAAATTTTATGGAATTTTATCTGGCATTAGAAAGAACTTCATTGTAAATTTCCATGTGAAAATTCCACTGTTTGACCAATCAAACAATTTATTAAAAATATTTTCTTAGTTTTGTAATTCCAATAACAGTGCTGCACTATCTAATAACTTCTACTTTGTCCAACCCCTAAATGTTAACCAAAATGACTGAAAATTTAGGTAATCAATCTTATCATATAGAAAGTCATTTCAGGAAGGTTTTAGTGAAAAATGATATCTCTAACTCTCTTAACTAAATTATTGAGCTTTACTTTGAAACTTGGTATACTATATTACAGACTTGTAAGTTTAAAATATTGGATTTTCTTAATTATTCAAATGAACACTGATTAATCCCAAATTTCTAACCCAGCCTAGCAGTTCTAGAATTACAAATTACAGTTTCCTACACCTAAGTTCTCCATTTTAGTTTTGTCTGTATGCATTTGTACATGCCAGGTGTTTTACGTCTGCATGCCTGACTAACTTTGACCTTAATGTGGCTTTCATGTGAAAAAATAAACCCAACAAAATAAAGAGAAAAACATGAGGCTCCTTTCAATAAAGGTGACAACCATGCCCTTAAGAAGCATAAGTGGAATTTTTTGAAAAGTTCTATATACCTAGTCAAAATTGTTTGCCATTTTTCAGAATGTGATTATGTACGCATCATGAATGTTTTGGGGTTCTGCTTTTCTCCCTTTCTTGTCTCTTGCATTTTGGTATTTTAATGCTGACTTGCAGAATTGCAGTCATTTTTTAAAAAAATATCTCTTGGTAGATTGTTTGCTTGTATAAGTTAAAATTTACATCCCTTTGTGATCCAATGTTAGAGAGAAAAAAAGTTCAGAACTGATATTTTACTTTTGATGCAGGATATGTAAGGGTTTTTATGAATTGCATTGCATTTGGTTGCTGCTCTTCTAACAAAAAGCTTTTTATATTTTTCTACTTCATAAGGTATGCGATAAATCAGTTTGCACTAAAATTCTGTCCTTTTGGAAATTAAATTTTGATTTCCTTTTAAATGAACTTATCTTTATTTCAGCTTTGTTTTAGATGGGGTTGATGGTTGGCTTGCTCGCAAATTCAACCAAGGTTTGAAATAACTATTCACTTTGCATTTCTAATTTATTAAAAAAATTATGTGTTGCAAAGCTGAATAGTGTGGAGTAATTTTGAGTTGTGAAGTCGTGATAGTCCATAAATTTATTATAACTTCATTGATAGGCTAAGTAAATGTCAAATGCACAAGGTGGTATTGATAAAGCTTTATCTTTAGGGCTTGAACCTTGCTCATAGGTTCATTGACTTGACTTGCTAGGCTTGAGGTTTTGAATATTGAAGCCTTTACTGGTTGGTTATTCGGGTCAAATGCTTTTATTTTCCTGATATTGCAATAAAATGAAGTGGGTACCTGTATGGAGCGATTATCTTTTTGTACTGCTTCTGTTACTTTGTTGTGAGGAAGAACTTGGTACTTTTTATACCTTTAGTTGAACCTGTGAATATTCTCACATTTCATAGGAAGTTTTTGACTGTAATAGCTGGCTATTTATTAGTTTATCTCATTGGAAAGAGATGAGAAGTTGGCAATCTTAAATCTGGTGAGATAAGTGGCCTGTGATACATGACGTTTATGCTGACTTATAGGTAGAAAAACAAAGTTATTTATGTGATTTTTTCACACAATTATCTTAGTTCAAATTTGGTAGAATATTTTATTGAATACATTATTGTGTCCTTTTGAAAATAAAGATATAATTGTTTGTGATGTGGTAGTGATAATGAAGACGTTTTATTCCATAGCAGGGCATGAAGTTGCATGCATTTGGAGTCCGAACTGTTTAATGTATAAAACACGTTTCGCTCTTGGCAATTCTAAATTCACATGTATCCATCCAGCTGAGAGTCAACACGGACATCTGGCTAAAATATTTTTATAGGATTTGATGGTGTAGAATTTTAATTTAGGTGTATTAGTGAAATAAAGGAGTGGTTCTACTTTATCGAATGCAGACTCTATTTGTTTGCAATGACCTTAATAAATGACCACATGGCAAATTAATTAAAAACAGATTCATTTATATGAAATCTAATATAGCTTTCTTTTTTTGCTGTAACAAATATATTCTGTGAATTTGTTAGTTTTTATATTAAAATTATAGCAAACATCTGACAGTATCTATGATCTTCAGTATCAACGTTTGGAGCCGTGCTGGACATGGTTACTGATAGGTGCGCATCTGATAACCTTTTTGTTTTTTGAAAAAGAATTATGAGAACTGTTAGATTATTGCGCTCAGGTTTAAGTGTTATGTGGTAGTTGCTTTGACACATGTTTAATTCCTTCATTTTGTTTGTTTTTTTTGTCTGCCAGGGTTAGCACCGCTTGTCTTCTAGTAGTCCTGTCTCAATTCTATAGGTATTTTCTCTAGGGAATTCTTTTCGGTTCTGCTGATTATCATCTAGCTAAGTTTATATTTGGTTTTGCAGTCCAGGCTTGATTTTCTTGTCACTTCTAGCTGTTGATATCGCTAGTCATTGGCTGCAAATGTACAGGTTTGACTTTTTTGAATATTTTGTTTGGCTTATATTCTTCAGTAATCATCAACTCGTAGCTATTTTCAGTAGGTTTAAATGTTATCAATGGGATGTTTCGGAATCTCATCTTTAGTTAGTGGGTTCTTTGAACGATAAATGATGCCTCATTGTCACTGTTTGCACTGCATAGGTTTGTTATTATATGAATTGATACTACCAACCTCATAATGTCAAATTGTATGTTACTTTGGAAAATAATTAATGGCACTATTAAAATTTTTATGACGCTTCAGACAGCTTGTTTGCACTTGTAAATTACATTGTTATTGGTGGCTGCAGTACGTTTCTTTTGGGCAAGGCTAGCCACAAAGATGTAAAGGACAGTTCAAGCTGGCTGTTTAAATTATATTATGGCAACCGCTTGTTTATGGCCTACTGCTGTGTGGGAACTGAGGCAATGTTTTTGTTCTGACTATTTAAATAACTTTTAACTGATTTGAAAAAATTCGCGTGTTATCATTGAAGATGCCAATTATGCTGCCTGCAGGTTTTATACATAATACTTTACTTTCTGGGGAAGACATATTCTGACAGTGTGCTTGAGGTTAAACCTTTGCCCACACCAATTCATATGGTTTCTTAGATTTGTGCCATTGAAAACATGCTCATATTTGGTTAATTTTTTAGGTGATTATGATCGCTATGAAAGAGCAATCATTCATCTCTATTCTAACTGTTCTATCTCTATGTGGCTGGGCAATCAAGCAGGCAATCAATTTGATACAGGTAGAATCAGTTCAATTCTAGTCATTAAATACGAGAAAATTTTATTGTATGATGCACTTTGTACGATTTTTATTTATTTTGCATATCACAAATATAAGCGTGTAACTTGTATGTCCATGTGGGTGGTGTTTGTTGCTGCACATATTCGTTGTTTGTAGATAGGTGTTGGATAGGTAAGGAACATGATGCATTAGGAGTATATATCCCAGCTACTCTGGATGAGCATCATTGAGTTTGCATCACTAATTGACTGTCACATTGATAAGATGTCACAGGACCATGTAAAAACACATGGAAACCATCTGAAGAGGAGAAAATTAGGTGAAATTCAGCATGATTGTCATCATTTATGTTTCCATTTTGAGATATTGTTCCAACTTCCATGTTCTCATTGACATGTTATCTTTTTATCACAAAATTCTTAATTGTGCATGAAAAAATGCGTTGTATCATGAAGAAAAGTGTTTTCTTGATTGCTTTTTGAGGTTGCCTCAATCTGAAACTTTGGGTCCTGGCCGGAGGAGCCTAGGCTATGAACTTGTTGTAAACCGTGTTCATATTGCGAAATGTCTAAGTCATATGTTTGCTTCAATAATGTTTAGATGAAGAACGCCGCAGATGTTTGTGTGGCTTATGATATGACGAGAAGGGACAGACCATGAAGTGCTTTCCAAAATCCTGTGGTGGCTTATGTCTATAGCAAATTTGAACGGTTTCGTGTAAAATTTTGATGCTGTTGTGGCTACTTGAGGTACAACAATAATTGGCTTTTCATGTAATGACTCGACTTTCATGCAAAACTAAGAATTCCGACATTTCTTAATGACAATCTTAGTAGTGTCCTCTGCTTTAACATCTTCAAAAAATTAGTCCATATTCAATATTTATAGAGGTAAGATTTAAGATATTGGTAGAGATAAGTTAATGATCTTTAATTTAGTTAATCGCTTTTAAACAGATAATTAAGCCCTAGTTTACACTTATTAGATCGGGCTATTTTTAATGTGCTAGCCTCGGTCATGTAATATTGATTTAGTTAAATTAAAAGTGTATTGCTTGCATGCTCAAATTGAAAGGTACATGCTCAATCCCATGCATATACAAGGGCCGCCAACGAGATTTTGCAACATTTTTAAAAATTTGCGGACGTTCTGAGAAAAGGGTCCTAATATCGCATACTAAAGTGAGGCTGCTTTTCTTCAAAAAGAACAAAAGAAAAAAAAAGGAGGCAACTTTCAATGAGCCTTATTGGTGGCAAATCTCCTCCCACCGGTTTGCTAGCTACTTGCTTCCTCTTTTATACAAGACAAAGCAAATGATTAGGGGAGTCCCATGTTAAACTCGATTAATTAAAATGGACTTGCATCCGACTAAGATATTACTTGGAGTTGTTACTAGTCAACTTGGGCTTAAGTTCTAAAACCTGTGACTCGAATTAGAGTTTTACATTAGTGAATTAATCGGTTCAGCCGTTAGTTCGAGTTGAGTCAGTTTCGTGAATTGCGTGTTAAGTCGAGACTTGCCGTGCGCTATGAGTGATGAGGGTCAAATATATTTAACTATATGATGATAATGTTAGAAAGATGATAAGAAAATATATATGACAGTATGTAATTATTTTTTTTTTAATTTTTTTGATGGTTGAATTATTTTTTAGGCCAAATAATGCATTAGGGTATGTTATAAAGTAGTTTAGGTGAGTTATTAGTTATAATACATGTCATTGTGATGGTATGGTGTATATTATATTTTATGAGATTTTTTTCCTATTTTTTAGATTTTTTAAGGATTTATTATGAGTTAATATTATTTTTGATTCGAGTCGATGAGATTACTGTCATTGGCCAAAATGCCGAATTCATCTAGTTGAATCCGATCAAACTTCAGATGCTGCAGTGTATCAAATTCGAGTCTCGAGTTGCGCAACAACCCTAGCCGTTGCCGATTGTCGACGATGAGCAAGGATTGATGGATTGATGTGTTAAATGTTTTTATTGTAAATAAAAATATGAATTACGTGAATTACGTGATTGAATTGTATTAAAATGAATGTTATGGAACTAATTAAGTAAATTAAGTAAGTATCATAATATAATACAATGTAGCATAGGAAATTTGATAGAGATTGATGTATGATTTGGTGTGAGTTGTGCATTACTGTGTGTGTGAAATAAGATGTGTGAATGCATCATAAGTGTGCATTAGCTTTTAGTTTGATGTGTAGATACGAAGTAAGAGATCACCGCTTGGGTTGGAGCTTCTATTAGGTCCATTTAGGAATCGCTTCTGGTTTGAATTCTGTACTCTGTTGTACTTTGTTTTAACAAGTAACTAGACATGTTGAGTGGTGGATTTATTATATCCCACTCCACACAGGCAATCTAGTCGCATGAAATTTTCAGATTAATAACCATTGAGGATGAGATCTTTCGAGTTTATTTTTGAAAACTCGTAACTTGACACCTTTGGGCCTATTATATTGAAATCCATACCTAGGCCTATGTATATGTAGTTTTTTTGAATTTTCAGTGAGATGTGAGATGAGAGAAAATTGACGACAACGTCTTGAGATAGGGCGTGTGTTTGTTAAAGCAGTCTTTGGAATTGATGAGCGTCCGTTGCAATCCCAAGGGATTTTGATAACTTCACCTCTAAGTTTTTCAAACCAGGAGAAGTGTGGAGGTTTACAGGTTCTACTATATAACGCATGTCTAGACTTGTGGTTTCATAGGGTATTGAAGGTGCATGCTTGAGACTACTCAGCCTCTGTAATCAGGGCTAAGAGTGATATGAAAGATGTAGAGGGTTGAAAGTGTTGGGCCCTATGGGCCCCAAAAGGGACTTGGAACAGGTTTTACGGGCCTTTTTTAATCCAAAAGCTAGCTCAAGGAATAAGATTTTCTCATTAGCCTATATTTAAGCCACCAAAAAAACATGATGTGGGATAAACCTAAAAATTCTCCCCCTCACATATTATACCCGAATCATCTCTCCTTCACCACATGCTAGCCACATGTTATACTGAAGTTCTAGGAGACTCCAATTAAGGCAAACCGATGCAACACGAAAACCAATCAGGTTCTGATATCACTATTGGGCCCTATAGGCACCCAAAAGGGACTTGAAATAGGTTTTACAGGTCTCTTTAAATTCAAAAACTAGCTCAAAGAATAAAGTTTTCCCATTAGCTTATATATAAGTCACCAACCAAACATGATGTAAGATAAACCCAACAGAAAGAAGAGAGATAGAAAGGGGCCACAGTCGCTCGAAGTCAACGGGCGTTATTGCCCTTATGAGAGATTTTATGAGGAAGAAGAATGATATTTTCATTCAACAGGATGACCAGCTCTCATGTGTCAGTTTGTTATTAGTTATATTTGGATTGATAATGCTCGTTATTGACGTCTTTTTGTTATCTATGTAGGTAAAACTATAAGGATGCGTTGTCAAGATTGTGAAGGAGCAATATTGAAATTACGCACACATGTACGTGTTGTATGTAACTAATGATGATGAATGTGAATTGTTTTAGATGATCCAAACTTGAATGTGATTTTTGTGAATGAATAAGTTGTTTTGCTTGTGAATAAAATAGTGAATAGAAATGAAGTCTACACTCAGCTTAGAAAATGATGAAGTGGTGATAATTGAATGTTAAAAGAATTGTCATGTTTTTTAATGCATTTCCTATTTTTTATTGATATAAATATATACTACTTATTATTGACAAGGTGGTCCATGTTGTTCATTTTGATTTAAAAATAGTTATTTTTTTAAATTTTTTTTATTTGTTTGATTTGTTTTTATAGTTGATTGCACTTGCATACATTGCATGCATCTATAACAACGTTAGTCCCTAAGCATTTCATCTATGCTTTGTATATTTTCATCACTATCTTGAAACACCGAGAGTAGATCTGGGTCAGCTTAACCAAATCAAGTGGATAAGGGAACGGTTTGCTTGCCTTTGATATTTCTTCGTTGGATCACTGATGAACCAAAACGAGATGTTATATAAACGGAGTATATTTTTAAGATCAAATGTAGTACGTACAATTAATATGATGTTAACTAGAATACTTAAATGTCAGTCTATGTTATCTTTCTTCTTTTATTTCCTTTCAGAAAAAAAATTATACTCTCTCACTCGTGAATAGGGAGTACAATCACCTCGAGGCAAGATTGGACTTGAGACTACAGTCACAGATACAATATTATGAATTATCTTGCGATTACAATCACATATAAAATAATCAAGATGATAACAAATCTTATCAAAATATTGTAATCCTATTGCACTATTCTGATTTTACCTACAATAAACAAATCATTTGGCTATGTGAACAGTGCGAAAAGAAAAGGCTTGGCCAAAACAATTTTTTTTTTTTGGCTTTTCGGTTACACCTTCTTGGGACACATGTCCAATTCATTTAGACAAAACATCGTACTGAGTACTTTTGCAGACGTTGGACCAAGTTTTAGTCAATTTACCTTCATTTTATTCTCTGTCTAACAGCTCAATCACTCGTTGAATGTGTGGCTCGATTTCATTCAAATAAAAGTTTGAATTGAATCAAGCGAGCACCAGCACGAACACAACTCCCTACCCGTCAACTTGGAGCTCAATAATTAACATCGGATACAATAACTTAAGTATTTTTTATATAGATGTTACTATAAATATAAAAAAAATAAATATAATCATATTGTGAGGATAGTTTTACATAATGATATAAAAGTTTTGTTTGCAAACAAGCTACTTGGTATATAATTGATCTAAAATTGTACTAATAAGTCTTTATAATTAATTTTATCTTAAAATATATAAAATAAAAATACATATATGAATAATACTAAAATTTGTTTAGAGCTCGATTTGAATCCAATCCAACTCCACCCGAACTAATCTACATTGAATACGAATCTAGACCGTAGTTGGACTCAACTAGACTCGCGATTTGCACTCCCGGGACTCCACCTCTTCCTCCGCCTTCTACTCTTCAACGGCGCCGGCGCTGCCCCTACTCCGTGTTCGGATAGGTCCTGGTTTCTCTTTGTTCGGGAGTCGGAAATTTGTCAAAAGTGACTCTTTTTTGGTTTTTTGTAGTTTGTTCATTTGGTTGCTTGGTGTTGTGTATTGAAGTTTCTGATTGATTCTATTGTTTTTGGGTTTCTGGTGTGTGGATTGGAGCAGAAAAATATGTCTTTCGGTGCTTGCTTATGCAAAGTGGATGTGAATCACGTGGCGTTGCGTCGATCTGTGTATTTCAGATTTTTTGTTACCTTAAATGACAGCGTGCTGTTACTCCGCTTTTTGTTTATTTAAAAAAAGAATTGCTTCCTTATTCATTGGAGCATTGGGATCCAGATCTTCTTCATGTCACTAGT
Source organism: Piper longum (assembly GCA_032619315.1). NCBI lineage: Eukaryota > Viridiplantae > Streptophyta > Magnoliopsida > Piperales > Piperaceae > Piper > Piper longum. Next base: position 10,540 of record JAVDBV010088139.1, on the reverse strand, counting down.
TGCCATGGCTGCCCAATTCATGCTCATCTTGGTTATGGCAGTGATTGAACACACTAGCATTGCTGTTTTCGTGATTGAACACACTTGCATTGGTTAGGTCAAAGTCGGTCCATGATTTCGTTAAGCAAATACTAGTCTAGAACGGCAATGTTGTATTGTTGTTTTCGTCATTGTTTGCATAGAACTATCGACCTGAATGGCATACTGGGGTACCATTGATGTGTGAGTTACCGCTTATATTTTGATCAGGCCTATGACACTACATTAAACGTCTTTCTTATAATAGTGTATCCCTGTCTTTTTTTTTATTTTAACGGAACCACCCGGTGATTTCACCTATTAAAGTTTTCATGACTATAATAATCAAATAAAAATCTGGTCTATCTCGCATTCTCCCCAACTTTAAGAATTTTCATTACAAAAAATTACTAAACATAAAATAATTACGGGAATTTAGATTGCCTTGTTCCTCAACTCAAAACAAATGAAAATACTCTATTTTTTTATGCCCTCATAATATTTGACTAAAGGTATTGTCTACCTCCTCTCCCTTGTTGACGCCCAAACTACTCTAGAGAGAGAGAGAGATTGACCTCTTTCTATACTTATATACTAATTACCATACTTACATCGGGTATTTTGGGTATTACACTTAATTATTTAAATTTTAACATGACTTGAATTATCTAAATAGAATGTCTACTTCTTAATAATACCTTAATTAAGAGTTCTGCATCTATAAAACATCTTTCTAAACTTTATTATTACCATAAATTTGTCATGTTAAAATATTCCTATTTTATTATAAAAAATCAATTCTACCCCTTCAACGTCATTGTTAAATAACTTTGGTTGTAAGATCAACTTGAAATTGTCATATCTAACTATATAGAACTCCGTTTTATTGGATTTCTTAGGATGTGTAGTTTTGTATCCTAACATTTTAGAATTTTCTGAAACATATTCAAAGAGATATAAATTATTAAAGATAACCTTTAGACTTGTCCAAATCTTCAACTTAAAAAATTTATTTAGTAGTTAATATTCAAGATTAACTAGAATAATATTTTCACTTAATTATATATTATCGTTGCTACCTTTTTGGTTAACCAGTCTCTTATACCAACTATAAGAATATCCTACTATACTCTCGCAATGAGTCATTCCCTTGAGTTAGATTACTCTAGAGCCTTCTAGTGAATAACAGACCCAGAGAAATATTACTCATTGAAAGAAGTCATAAATTATGATCAAGTGATAGATGTGATATCCCTTCGGTTGTAGAATGACTTTTTCATAAAATGCCACCAATGATAAGCTTCATCTTGAAGCAAAGTGGTGGGAATCTGGTCTTGTGTCGATGAGGTACTTGCATGACCCTAAATCTAGTCTCCATATCGTTAATCTAAGTTTTAAACATTATCAGATCTACTCATTTAAGGAATTTCTTAGCTTTATTCTTAATGAACTTTTCCTTGGTAAAATTGCCAGCATCATTAACTGCCTTGGGTGTTTGGCTAGCTGGGTTTTGTTCATCATAAACTACGGGTGAATGGCCATCCTTGGCTCCTTGTCCCCCCTCTTGGATCCTAGGAAGAGCCCAACGAGAATCACTTGCCGAACTTGGTGCTATGGTGCCTCTCTGTATCACCGGAATAGATATGCCCCAGACAACCTCTAGCATTACATGTTGGATTGCTACAGTAGACTAAGCCAAACCCTGGACAACCGCCAATATCGGAGAAAACATCTACTCATTTGTCGACCTTGGTTTCACTCTATGCTCACGGTTCACCATATTCTGTGAGTTTGCTCCCTCACTTCAGTTCGATCCATGTAAATATTAACCAAAGTAATTCGTCAAATCAATTAAATAGCCAATATTAATTATTTGACATAGTCCACCACGGGTGTCCCCCACTCGGGCATCTAGTCATGCTCCTAGTCAGTTATTACCAATAAAGACAATTCCACCGAATCATTGCGTATGTGTAATAATTATGAACTCAATAATAACCACAATGGTCTGTTCAACTCTGCCAGCTCAATTCAAATTAGAGCTTGATAATTTACATCAAATGCAGTAATTTATATATTTTTATATTATTTTTTATATAGTCATATATTTAAATATAAAAAATAATAAATATAATCATATTGTGCAGATAATTTTACATAATAATATGAAAATTTTGTTTCTAATCAAACTATTTAATATATAATTGAATCAAAATTAAATTATTTGAGTTGTTTTATTAATTTTGTCTTAGAGTAATCAAAATATAAATATATATAAATAATGTTAAATGTTTTCTAGTGTTCGACCACATCTCCACCTGAACTAACATATAATGAATAGAAACCGAAACCGTCGTTGGAGTCAACTCCACTCGCGGTTTGCACCCTTGAGACTCCACTCTTCCTCTGCTTCCTATTCTTTGCTGGCGACGGCAACGCTCTTCTTGTTTCCCCTCCTCCGATCACCACCTTTACTCCGTGTTCTGATAATTCCTGGTTTCTCTTTGCTCGGAAATCGAAAATTTGTCAAAGGCGAATTCTTTTTTGGTTTTTTGTAATTTGTTCATTTGGTTGTTTGGTGTTGTGTGTTGAATGTCCTGTTTGATTCTGTATATTATGTCAGGAATGATATTCTCTGGAAGACTTCAATTGCCAAAGGGTTTATGCTACAGAATGGGAATTAATGACAATAGCTTTGCTTAGAACGAGTGGATTGCTAATTTGTATTATATGATATATGTCTTAAGTATGATATGTGGTCAAAGTATTATAGTTGAGATAATTGATCTGAATTTGTTGTGCGAGGCTGGAAGCAGAAAAATGTGGAAAGTATGTGGTGAATATATGTTTGTTGTTTTCTTTGAAATATTTCTTCAAATTTTAGAACATGGGGGGGTGAATACACAACTATATAGTTTATAAATAATTGCAGCTAGTGCAACAAAACTGCTAACCAGATAATTTATAGTAAGTTTTGCTATAAAAGGTCCATCATACAGTCCATCGTATGCTGCAATTCAATCATTGAGAACCAGCATGCATGACCAGTCAAGCTACCAAACAACTGTAGTCTTTTTTTCACTATTTTTTATAGTTGCCAACAGTAGAAGAGCTAGTTTAACATGTTCTTTTTTCCTTGCAGCAAGTTTAACGAGTTGAAAGGGTTCTGTTATTCACCGTGAGAGCTATCTAGTTGTAAAGACTGCAAAAAGAAATCTCTGCAAATGCAACCAAACTTAAAGTTTGTGATGAAAGATGTCCATCAAATAAGGTTTGAATTTCTTCCGTATGATGTTGTTTGGTGTATGAGATTTATCACCTGCGTATTAATCTATTCATATTTGTGGAAGGCTAAGAATGTGGACGAAGACACTTAATATGAGGTTCATATTTTTGTAAAGATTGAAAGGACCACACAAATTTATTGTAGTGCTTTGTTATGCAGTAGCGGCTAACAAATAATGGGCCTTTGAAACATTTAAAAGGGTGTGGTCCCCATTTCCCGTTGGATGAGATTATCTTTGTTTGCCGATTGCACAAAGATGAAAGCCATTTTTTTTTATTTGATATGAGATTTATCATCTCCATATTAATCTATTCATATTTGTTAGTGGCTGGGAATGTGGATGAAGACACTTGCTATGAGGTTGATATTTTTGTAGAGATTGAAAGGAACACACTGTATTTAAATCATTTGTTATTGACAAATGATGGGCCTTTGAAACATTTGAAAGGGTGTGATCCCCATTGCCCCATGGATGATGTTATCTTCGTTTGTTATTTGCGCAAAGATTAAAGACACTTTTTTTTTATCTGAGATTTATCATCTACTTATTAATCTATTCATATTTGTGGGCAGTTGAGATTGTGATTGAAGACACTTGCTATGACCTTCATATTTTTGTAGAGATTGAAAGAATGACACAATTTTATTCAAACGCTTTGTTATGCTCTAGCGGCTAACAAATAATGGGCCTTTGAAATATTTAAAAGGGTGAGGTCCCCTTTGCCCATGTAGATGAGGTTATCTTTGTTTGCTGATTATGCAAAGATGAAAGCCACTTTTTTATTTGTGATTTATCATATGCATATTAAATTCAAATTTGTGGGTGACTGAGAATGTAGATGAAGACACTTGCTATGAGGTTATTTTTGCATAGATTGAGAGAAGCACACAATTTTATTTAAGCCCTTTGTTATGCACTAGTGGCTGACAAATGACGGGCCTTTGAAATGTTTGAAAGGGTGAGGTCCCCTTTGCCCCATAGATGAGGTTATCTTTGTTTGTTGATTATGCAAAGTTGAAAGCCAATTTTTTTTTATCTGAGATTTATCATCTGCATATTAATCCATTCATATTTGTGGGTGATTGGGAATGTAGATGAAAGCACTTGCTATAAAGTTCATATTTTTGTAGAGATTGAAAGGGGTACATAAATTTATTTAAGCGCTTTGTTATGCATTAGCGGCCAATAAATGATGGGCCTTTCGAACATTTGAAAGGGTGTGATCCCCAGTGGCCCATGGATGAGGTTATCTTTGTTTGTCATTTGCGCAAAGATGAAAGCCACTTTTTTTTTGTCTGAGATTTATCATTTACTTATTAATCTATTCATATTTATGGGTTCCTGAGAATTTGGATGAAGACACATGCGATGAGGTTCATATTTTGTAAAGATTGAAAGGAGCACACAATTTTATTTAATCCCTTTGTTATGCACTAGTGGCTGACAAATGACGGGCCTTTGAAATGTTTGAAAGGGTGAGGTCCACTTTGCCCCATAGATGAGGTTATCTTTGTTTGTTGATTATGCAAAGTTGAAAGCCAATTTTTTTTTATCTGAGATTTATCATCTGCATACTAATCCATTCATATTTGTGGGTGGGTGGATGGTAATGTGGATGAAGACACCTGCTATGAGGTTCATATTTTTGTATAGATTAAAAGGAGCACACAAATTTATTTAAGCCCTTTGTTATGTATTAACGGCTATCAAATGATAGGCCTTTAAAACATTTGAAAGGGTGTGATCCCCAGGTTATCTTTATTTTTTATTTGCGCAAAGATGAAGGCCACTTTTTTTTTTTTGATATGGGATTTATCATGTACTTATTAATTTATTCATATTTGTGGGTAGCTGAGAATGTGGATGAAGACACTTGTTATGAGGTTCATATTTTTGGAGCACACAAATTTATTTAAGTGCTTGGTTATGTACTAACGGTTTACAAATGATGGGCTTTTGAAAGATTTGAAAGGGTGAGGTTCTCATTGCCCTAAGGATGAGGTTGTATTTGTTTGTTGATTGCACAAAGATGAAAACCATTTTTTTTTATTTGAGATTTATCATCTGCATATTAATCTATTTATATTTGTGGGTGGCTACAAATGTGGATGAAGACATTTGTTATGAGGTTCATATCTTTGGAGAGATTGAAAGGAGCACATAAATTTATTTAAGCACTTTGTGATGGACTAGCGGTTAACAAATGATGGGCATTTGAAATTTTTAAAATTGTGAGGCCCCCTTTGCCCCAAGATGAGGTTATCTTTATTTGTTGATTAGGCAAATATGAAAGCCACTTTTTTTTTTATCTGAGATTTATCATCTGCATATTAATCTATTGATATTTGTGGGTGGGTGGCTGGAAATGTGGATGAAGACACTTAATATGAGGTTCATATATTTGTAGAGATTGAAAGGAGTACACGAATTTATTTAAGCCTTTTGTTATGCACTAGCGGCTTAAAAATAATGGGCGTTTGAAACATTTGAAAGGGTGTAATCCCCATCGCCCCATGGATGAGATTATCTTTGTTTGTTATTTGCGCAAAGATGAAAGATTTTTTTTTATTTGGGTTTATCATCTACTTATTAATCTATTCATATTTGTGAGTAGGTGAGAATGTGGATGAAGACACTTGCTATGAGGTTCATATTTTTGTAAAGATTATAAGGGTTACACAAATTTATTTAAGTGCTTTGTTATGTGCTAGCGGCTAACAAATGATTGGCTTTTGAAAGATTTGAAAGGGTGAGGTCCTCGTTGCCCCAAGAATGAGGTTATATTTGTTTGTTGATTGCACAAAGATGAAAACCAATTTTTTTTTATTTGAGATTTATCATTTGCATATTAATCTGTTTATATTTGTAGGTGGCTGCAAATGTGGATAAAGACACTTGTTATAAGGTTCATATTTTTGAAAGATTGGAAGGAGCACACAAAATTATTTAAGTAAAAATAATAGGCCTTTGAAACATTTGAAAATGTGTGGTCCTCATTACCATATAGATGAGGTTGCGCAAAGAAAAAAACTATTTTTTTTTATTTTGAAACTAAAAGCCACTCTTCCTCTGCAAATGTTTGGTCGTAATTTTTGGCATTCCTTGTAGACCACCAAATCCCCTAGAAAAGATAAGACATATGGATAAGGAAACATACCGGCGTTTTTTCTTCCACCCATCCGGTCCGTATTCGAGCCCATGCGCTCCCCCATGTGGTTGCCGGGGAGAAGAATCAACCAGTCGGATCATGTAATTTGTAGTCACAATGTTGACAGACCAAGCTTGGCACGCAGTCACTCAATTTTTATTAAGCTAAGGATATTTATCTATTATATGTATCAATGTTGTTGATGTTGATTGAGATGACCAATTTGAAGGTTGGGCCGATGTGGATAGGCCACCAACCAGCCATGTGGGGAATCAATTCGTACCAGCAATAAATAAATGACTTGAATGATCCACTTTGTTTGTCTGATGGTTGAGTTTATTCATTGTGGGAACCATGATAGTATTATGTTCCTTTTTATGTGTTTAATGATCTACAAATCATTGAGATTCAGTTTCTAACAATGAGTTAGTGCTATGATTGACTTGTGGGTGGTGTTCAATTAGTTACTTTTCACGGCCAAGTTTGGAAGTTTATTTCTTTAACATGACTTGAATTTTCTAAAAGGAATGTCTATTTCTTAACACTACCTTGATTAAGAGTTTTACATATCCAAAATAACTTTTTAAACTCTATTATTTACAATAAATTAGCCATATTAAATTATTCCTATATTATTGACTTGTAAAAAGTCAATTTTACCCATCAAATTATTTTTCAATCACTTGTTCACAATGGTAACTTGAAAAATCTCTCTCTCTAGAACTTTTTTTACTTGATTTGTTTTTTGTTAAATTTCTAAGGCTGTTTAGTTTCTTATTCTAAAATTTTAAATTTTTTTTAGATATATTCAAGGAGATATTAATTTTTAAAAATAATGTATCAGTTTTTGCCAAATCTCCAACTCGTGACATTTTTCCAAGGTCATATTTATTTTTTTCATAATAAAAGATTTTATTTGTTATTTAATATTCAAGATTAACTAGAATAACATTCTCAAGTAATTATATATATTCGGTCTTGACCATTTCAGTTAACTGGTACCCACATTAGGAATTTCCTAATATACTCAGGCATTGAGTCATTCCCTTGAGTTAGATTACGCTAGAACCGTTTTCTGAATCAGAGGCTTTGGAAAATATTGCTGCTTGAAAGAAGTCACAAATTCTGACTAAGTAATAGATTTGATCTCTCTTCTGTGATGGGCTAAATTTTTCATATATTTCCACCAATAACCCTCCACGTGAAGCATACAGGTACGCAATCAGGTCTTGTATGATGAGGTACTTGCATGACTTAGTGCTTGATTACAAGCATTTAAAACTTGATTACACCTAGTGCTTTTAGTTACAGGAAAGTTTGAACTGTTCATGTGTCTTAGTCAGACTCAGAACATCACTCTTAGCCTTTTTCTACCTTCTAAAACTCTATTTATGTTGTCATCCTTCTCTCCACCGATCTTAGCTGCCGTCCCTAATCTATCATCCATGGCAGATAAGGTATAAGATTGTTCTAATATGTTTGTGGTTTTGTGTGCTGTTTTCATACGTTAATAACCAGTTTTGAGCTACTCTTATGGATAAATCGCCAAATGTTGGCTTGTATGCATCTCTCTTTTGTGGGTCTATGAGAGTCTCCAATTATAATTTGATCGTTCTTTAGTAGAGCTACTCTTTTTTCCTCGTTTGAAGCTTATGGGCTTGGTAATGTTGTGGTTGTTATTCGTTGGGAACTGTTCTGCGCTTATTTGATTCTAGTATTGCTAGTAATGACTGAGATGCCTAGTAACGAGTCTCTGCTCTCTCCGATCTTGTTGCGTTCAATAACTTTCAGAAAATCTCGACGATCAACTTGGAAGTTGATCTAGATTGCAGCTGCTGCGTCAAGAAGATCACTAAAACACTCGAGAAATATCCAGGTCAGCATCCCGTCCCCATTTGGTGGTCTTTCCTCCTTATCATCCCAACTATTTTGCTCATCATTGAATGTATTGCACTTACAAATGAAGGATAACAACTGAGTGGTTTATTGATTTTGACAACAACAGAAATCCAAACTCAGATCCTCAACCATGAGAAGAAGACGGTCACCATATCCGGGCCCTTCGACCCGGAAAAGCTCATGAAATGCATTTGTTGCAAGGCCGGGAAATACATTAAGAGCTACGAGATTGTCAATCCGATTCCCAAGCCCAAGCCCAAATCCGAGCCACAACGCAAGCCACCGGAGCCACAACGCAAGACCGACCCTGTAATACCGGAGACAAAACCGGTCTGCTGCAGGCAATGTTGCGAGGGCCAGAGAGGTGGGCCATGCTGGGACGGATGGGTACCGCATCCGTGCCCGGCCCCCAACTGGGTTTGTTTATGCCTTGAAGGTTACGAGGCCGGTCTGTACTCGAGCCCCTATGCCCCACCATGTGGTTGCCGGGGAGAATAATCAGCCAGCCGGATCATGTAATTTGTAGTCACAATGTTGACAGACCAAGCTTGGCATGCAGCCTATATATCTGTTATATGTATCAATGTTGTTGAGCTACTTGTGATGACCAATTTTGAAGATTGGGCCGATGTGGATAGGTGTTACGGGTCTACTCTTAGGGTATAATTTTTTACGCTAAAAAAAACCACATATGGCTATTTCTCTCCTGGAAATATAAGCCTCACCCAAGTACACAACGAAAATTGTGTTACTGTGATACCTGAAAGCAGCAACACCTAACGATAACACTACCGATCTGATGGGTGCACCCGAACTATAATATGCACGCCCCACCAGTCTACAGGCTACCGGCGTAAACAGCAAACACCGAAACCAGAAACACGCACATGGCAACAATGCAAACACTAGCAATTTGCCACGCCAAGACAATCAAGGATGCACGACAATTCCAAACATCGGAATATCCACACCCGATATGACGAGTTCCCGGAATCCACCGAACTTGTCTCAACCACCAAATCAGATGTCGGACATAGCTATATTACAAAACATCGATTCCAACCTTTATTCCAAATCCGAACAAAAGAATACACAAGTAATCACACCCCTGACTACCTGCTCGTTGTAGACATGCAAACCCCACAACGTTGGTCTCCTATCCAACAAGAAGACCATGAGAATTAAGAGAACCCCCTCTCACAAGTAATCCTCACTGCACAACCCCAAGTCTCTCCCCTTGACTTTTTACATACAATTCACTCAATATGAAAAACATTAAGGTTGCCAAACAAGTATTGTGTACCTCGATCCCTTGGATGACGACTGCTCCAAGCAATATGTGAAGTTCCAGCCCCCTCGACATGAAGGTCTGGTTGCAGCAACTCCACTGCCTGCACTGGATCTCGGCAAGTACTTCTCCATGCAACACTTCCACACAATCTCCCACTCGTTCTCTCCACAACTTGAGTTTCTCCTCTTAAAGTGCAGAAAACCAATTGCCATCCCCTTCTCCTAAAGACGCCAGCAGATATATATACCTATACCTGCTCGTGTTTATCTTGAAATCGCCAAGATACTCCCTGGATATTATTTGTGTTTTTCTCCAAGGTTTGTTGCAATAATCCCCACCTGGTTCGACCAACTCCAGCCATCGACCAATCTGCTCGACCTCCTGGCGCCACTATCCATTGCCGATCAAAGTACTAGTATTTGGATGTTGCCCCAACATTGGCCTTGGCATCGCTGGAGAGTCCCTATGGATCAGGACTCTAGACTCCTGAACCTGCTCCGGACTGAGTACCGCTACCCAGTACTAGTACTCCTTACCGATCGTCCCGCTGACCGTTGCACATTACCGGTACTCGCTACTGGTCACCAGAACCTCGTACTGCAACTTGCTCCTGAGTCCAACAATCTGGTACCAGTATCTAGTCCCAATGCTCAGTACTCAGTACCGCTATCTGGTCTAGTTTCTGCCGATACCACGTCCCACTGCTCGGCTCCAAATCCCGCTATTCAGTACCGCTACTTGATATCGCTACTAGTTCTGAGTATTGCTACTCGATTTCGCTATCTACTGCTGATGCTGCTACTTGGTACCGGTATCCATTACCGGTCATGCTGCTATCTAGTTATTGTATTCTATCCTGGTACTGATCGACATGAGGCTCGGTACCAATGATCGGTA
>JAVDBV010088137.1:0-22028 GCA_032619315.1 Piper longum | reverse complement strand
TAGAAACTAATTACTTAAAAGAAGAAGGTCTTCACCAAACAGACTAAATAAAACCACAAAAAAAATGTAGAAATGGGTTTTCAACCACACCATCCACTAAATGATCATCCCTGAACTGCACGCCTCATCAGATGTCAATTAATTTACAAGTAATTTATCAACAGAAACAATTCTCTCTCAAAATCGAACACATCCAATGTTATAAAATCCATCCATCCTAATGAGCAGCTCTCTATAGACACCAGGTGGAAGAGTCAACATGAGGGTAATTATTAGAAATAAAATGAAAATTCAAGGTGATGGGTTTTATTCTACTTATTACTTCCACAATTTCCTTTGAGCTATTTATTATTGATTTTGATCAACATTATATCCCTTTCTGTATCCTCTCAACCCAAAAAAAATTGCCAAACCCCAACCTAAAGGTAGGTAAAGAATCAAAAAAAGATTCAATCATTATTTTCACACACAGGCTGCAATATTTGCTGAAAAAAAAGGAATAAACATCATTCTTTGATGAAAAAAGTAAGACCTTGAGGATCTTACGTTACGCAGAACTAGATTAACGAGAAAACTTCTGGAGTTTGATCAAACTACCGTTCAGAATTAGTAAACAAAAACCTTCTTAAAGAGTTTAAGGAAATAAAGCATTTAGCTGCTATATTCTGAGAACCTTAATATAATATAAAATGATAAGGACAGATGGTTTCCACAATTTAGTACCCAACCTCATGCAATAACAGAGAAATACAGAAAGAGTATGTTAAATAATTACGTGATCAACACAAAAATTGCCTAAAGGATGCACAAGAAGTGCAGTAAGGAAGCTGCTTTAGGTGAAAAAGATAATCAAGGTCACAAGAACCAATAACACAGAAAGGTGGTGCAAGAATATCAGCAACAATTTTAGCATAATCTAACTACATTAACGTAAAAGAGCTACACGACATGCCAATCATGGAAGGAAAAATTCCCCATTTCCGCAATTGCAAGGTGCTACAGTAAGATACCAGCGACAACTACCTCAAGCACAAATAGACGCTGTAGAAACCACGCTATTGCATCTAAATGTTCAGCATTGAAAGCAGTCAATTAGCTTGGAGTAACATGGGTATCAAACAACCAACGAATGCCGTGATATAACATAAAGACTACGTTAATCAGTAAAAACTTAGCCCATTTCTGCTATTTGCTATGTGCTATATGTAAGATATGAAGGGTCAATAACAACATCATGCAAAGGCATCCTTCAAAAGACAGTTTATTAACCAACTTATACAAAATCGACAATAGTTAATTATGCTCAGTGTAACATTGATATCAATATGCAAAGAGTGAAGTGATATAACCTAAAAAACAAGCTCATCAGCTACATTTTAGCTGAGCTCGTATGAATTGGAAACCAAAATTTCCGCATCATTCATCAAGTAATAGTACCTCAAAAACAATTACAGAAGTTCATGCAAAGAAACAAAACTTGGCCAATTTTCGTCTGGCTGCACTCCTTGACACAACAATCCTAGAAAAAACCGAACTAAAACTAAAATAATTTGCAAGTCCAGTGAACATTACATAGAACAAATGAAAAGGAAAACAAAATGTCAATTAGTAAGAGAAGGTGCAAGAGGTTGCCTTGGTTCCGAAAGGACCAGCAGGCGCGTCCATGTCAAACCGCTTCTTCCCCTACAATCAACCAACCGAACACAAAACTTCACAAAAATGGTAACAGAAACCAAGCAAAGCTTAAAAAAAAAAAAGCAGGAGAAAAAGGGCCAGCAAACGTATACCTCCAGCTCGGCCTCAAGCTCCTCCCTTTCGTGCCCCGTGGCGATGGGCATCACATCCTCAACCCTCTTCTTCCCCGGCGCCGGAACCCCCTCATCTACCAACAAAACAAAGAAGAAACACATTTTCACAACCCCACACAGCACGAAACAAGTAAACACGACATAGGAAAAGGTTGGCAGGTGTTCATTCACCGGCATAGGTGGAGAAAGAGGGGGATGGATTTGGCATCGAAAAGTGCAGCGGCGGAGGGCGGCGGAGGGAGAGGGAAGACGATCGCCATGGAAGGAAGGCGGGGACGTAGGGGAGGCGCCTCCACGACATCCCTCTACCCAAAAAGTCCGCACCTTTTTTTCCCCTTCTTTTGGAAGGAAGGTGGATCAACGCCGCCTCCTCCCTCTCCTCGTCTCCCTCTCCTTCCTACATTCGGACAACAAAATTTTCAAGGGCACTTTTTAACTGTAGAATTCTAATTCCCTCATTTGCGCGACGACTTAGTGATAGGTACTATCTTTTTAAAAAAAAAAAAAAATTTAATTCCAGTTTATTTATTAGAGAATTGCTAAATAATATTTTCCAGATCATTAATATAAAATTTTTAATTTTAACTTAAGTAGAATTATTAATTGGCATTTATTTTTATAAACGAGGAAAAACATAAATTTATGTGTTTAATAGGAATCTTAACACATTTTATTAGATTGCATGTCATGTGAGATTTCAACTAATTTAAATAATAATTTATGTAAAATCACATTTTCAATTGATTTAAATACATGAAAGTAATAATAGTTTACATTATACTTGATTCCTATAACGATAATAAGTAATAAAATAAAAAAGCATACTTTATTATATCACTGTGTCTACCCCCGGCAAACCACAACTCATCTACGCAGCATCATGCACATTGCGACTATTGTTTTACATATATTTTGTTTCTTAGCAGTTGATAATACTACAATGATTTCATCAAAATTATGTAAATTGATGGAAAAATAATTTCGGGCGACATCTACAGGAACCTACCATCGATTGACACAACCCTTTAATTTTTTTCATGGTATGGTAATCGTCTAGTCAAGTTGAATTCTAGCTCAGTAAACTGCATAACCTGAGAGATCACCACTAAACACATGGCAGTTGAAAACCTGAACCCATCAATGCTACCAAGTTCCGACGATAAAAGAGTGGTTTCTATTTCGGATCCAATCACACGAATTCGTCCTTAAGCTGCTCCTTTTACACAGACCAAATATAGCAAGCCTTAGGGAAAGAAATCTAAGTCTACAGATTCCGGATTAAATTAAGATGAAGACCACGGACTACTCGAAAGTAGAAACTCCACGGGCATAATAAGTTACATAATTAACTGCCATCAAGCTATTTAAAAAAAGCTCATACCAAGTTATACCTAAATAGCAAATGCGGATCTCCTCAGCAGCCCATAACAGATGGATGCATCATGCAGGCCTTCACCTCGGCGGAGAGTCAGGAGATCCATCGCCATAGGAAACCAAACCAGCCCCTCCTGGAGGGCTGCTGGAAGGTGAACCTGACTTGTTCTCTTTGCTTGATGGCTTCGGTGAGGGAGGGCCACCAGAGGACCTCGATTCAGATCTGCTCTTGCTTCTGCTCCTACTCCTGGAAGGGGTTCTTCGTTTCTCTACCCGCCCAGAGTCCCGTGGACCAAGTCTGAATCTCATGCGGTCCAATATAGGAGACCTACTGCGTACAGGGCTACGACTATAGCCACCTCTATGCCGAGAACGATATCCAACTGGGCTACGAGAAACACTCCTGCTCCTAGATCGGCTCCTACGGCTCCTGTACCTGAAGATATATGGCCCAAGCAGTAATTATGAAAATAAAGAATATAAGGTTAGCAAACTTATTTTATCATGGAAACCTCCTATGCTAGTTAAAAAGAAACTACATGGAATCCAAGATAGATAAAAATGGTCTTCAAGCAATAAACAACATCTACTGCAAGACCTATAAAATGCACAAATACCGCACATCATGCATCTGAGAATAACTGATGTTCATTTATTGGTCATTTTATCACTCTTTGTACACACAATGTATAGAAAGTAAAAATTACTTCAAGAAGCATCAGCAGCATATTTTCACTGCAATTTTGGAAAAGAATATTGCTCCCACTTGGACATGGCAAAAGAATTGCTAGTTATAAACTACCCTAGCAAAAGCCAAGATAACCACAAGAATGCAAACCGTGGGGGAGTTCTGCCCCTTGGTGGACTCCTGTAGCGTCTAGGCGGGGAGCGCTCTGAATAACTTCTGTAGCTTGAGTATCTGCAGTGAAGAGGGGCATTATATGGTGAATCAAAAACATAGTAGAAAAAATCAGTTGTAAAAATTCTCACCTATCATTTCTTCCGCCATAACGCCGTGCTCTAACTGGAGAACGATCTGGAGATGGAGTTCGGTATTTACGAGCATAAGAGTATCTTTCACTAAAGCCTCTTCCCCGTCTTATGCGCTTTGGTGAACCATCAGGAGAGACACTTCTTGACAAACTTCTATGGCGTGGGGTTGGGGCTTTACGAGGACTTGGACTTTTTGAGTAACTGCCACGTTTGCCCCTAATGGGTGTCCGAACTGGGCTCCTACTAATTGATCTCCTTGGAGGGGCTCGGTCAGGGCTCCTGCTCATGCTTCTTCGAGGATGTCCTCTCACAGGGCTCCTGCTAATGGCCCCCCTCATCTGAGAAGATCGAGCTGGACTCCGACTAACTCTGCGGGAAGGACTGCGGCTGATGGTTCTGTGCGATCTCACTGAGCCCCTGCTGGTGCTTCTCTGTGGTT
Source organism: Piper longum (assembly GCA_032619315.1). NCBI lineage: Eukaryota > Viridiplantae > Streptophyta > Magnoliopsida > Piperales > Piperaceae > Piper > Piper longum. The sequence goes on along the minus strand of JAVDBV010088137.1, from coordinate 17,414 downwards.
GAACTCTTACTGGGCTCCTACTGATACTTCTAGAGGGACTTCTGCTGCTGCCACTTCTAGCCAGGCTCTGACTAAGACTCCTACTAATGCTGCCATGCTGAGGCCTAGAGCCAGGGCTTCGACTAGGAACAGGACTCCCACTCACGCTTTTTCCTTTGGGACTCAAACTTGGGCTTCTCACACCTGGGCTTCTGCTTGTGCTTCTCTGGGGGCTGATGCTCATGCTTTTGCTCAGGGATCTTTTAGGACTCCCACTGGGGCTCCTGCAAAGTCACAGCCAGTCATAATTGTGCGCAATGAACCACACCACACAACATTAAATACTCAAAAGGACCTTGATTTGTTTGGATGGTCATCATCAGGTTGTCTGTCCGCACTTCTATCAGATTTATCCTCTTCGCCTGTACCATTACGGCGAAGATCTCCATTTTCTGGAGGAAATTCACCCTCCTCTTGCTCAAGTCGAACCATCTTCTCACCATTTCTCTGACGCTTCATGCTCGTTTCTTGACCCTCTATCAAAGGTGATTGACCATCTGCCCCATAAAGAATATAATTGGATGACAAAAGAAGCTAAACATGAAATTACCAAAAAAACACAACAGCAACTCACCCCACTGATGTTTAAGTACAAAATAAGTGTGCAATTAGATCATAAAACTGTAGTCAAGAATTGACACATGCACGTGTGCGGAGACACACACACAAAGATACACACAGCCAGAAAGAGAGAGACGTAGTGATCATTAAGCTCCAAAATGAAGAAATCTGTCAGCATTGGAAGAAAATAAATAATAAACAATCATGAACTATTGACAGACAAACCAACCAGGCACTAAGCAAGCTACCCACTGCGTATGAAAAAGTGCCAACAGTGAGTGGCTAAAAATTAACTTTGCATGAAAACTATAATCAATATAATCAATAATCTCCAATGAGCAACAAATATTCCACCATCATCACTGCCTTCTATGAAGGGCCAAAATTTGGAATATTTACTGATCACAGAACCGTGTCCAAATGAACTTTGAAGCATACACGAACTAGAACCTCAAAACAATTTAGAAACCTTCTCCAACAAATGTATAGATGCAACAATAACATTGGCAGTTGTCTATATTACAGAGGCACAACATAAAGTAGCACTCATACAAAACAGAGATATTTGACATTGGCAAGATGTCACAGGAATCCAACTTCTTACTGTCCCGTATAGTGCTTTCCTAGGAGAGATGACGACTGACAGTTCATAAAAGTCTACCATGACTAGAGAATCAAGTGATTCAACAAATATTTAAGACTGGTGAGGATATCCCTGGCAGATGATATTAGGTACCTTTCTTAGTCATTTTCTTACATGTCCTAGTAAAAAAAATATGGCCTACAACTGGTAGAGAGACCACCTTAGGCAACATGATGAAAATGAAGCCTCAATTCAAAATTTTGCTTTACAATAAACTAAATAAACAAAAATTAAAGGACATGCAATGCAACCAAGAAGAGGGAGTAAAGTCTCCGTACAATTCTCATTAAAAAGGTGTCCAGTACGGTTAGAGCACAATCATTGGCCAGCTGCAAGTGGGATATTCAGACGAGAAAAATTAAAGAACTTAGCATATGCTATCAATATATTCTTTTAAGTTTTTACCTAACATACCTTCCAATTCTCCATCCTTGATATCAGGAATCTGAGATCAGAATATAACAATTTGTCTATTTAGTTTTTCAAACCTATATTAGTGTTTGATAAATGGAACTATGGTAAATTTAAAGTATTGGAAAACAAACATATATATATAAAGAAACAAAGCAGATCAGAGAGTTCAACCCACCCTGTTGGCCTTCTCAAAACAGAAAGTACTTTATGGAGACAAGTAAGGACCTCATCCACGCTGCTAAGACATGAGATGTACATGACGCCTTTATAAGTTAACCAGTATATGACAACCTCTCAGTTGTAAAATATAGTAACTTCCTCAATAATAACTCATACAAACAAGCATTACAAACCAAAATAGATGTACCCAAAAAACAAACAAACAAACAAACAAACAAACAAACAAACAATGACAACAAGAAAATTTTGGCATCAATTGATACCTTGAGATAAATAACTTTATCCTCATTAGACATTTAGCAGTCAAAAAACACAACTATCAATAAAATCAAAACAAAAAAAAACAACTGATAAAGAAAACACTAACCTGCTAGCTTCGATGTGTAATTGGATTTTTGAGCACATGCACGTACGTCATTTCCCTCATCCTCTGAGCTACTTCCACTGGAGCTGCTATCAGTATCACTGGAGCTGTCCGAGGTCCTAAAAACAAATAGAATACACTCTCAATACAAGTTATACAAAGATGTCAGCATGTTCACGAAAAGCAAAGGTACTTTCAAAAATTGTAAAGACTACAACTAGCAAACATATATGCATGCATCTGCAGCAAAATAAGAGAGAAAAACTACAGATCCCAACCGAAATACAAAATAAAAGAAGCCTACAAAAATGAACTTTAAGATGCCTTGGAATTAGTAATTAACACAATACCACCTGATCTGAGGAAAGGGGTTATAACGGCTCAATTTGACAAGGTTTTACTCATATCGATTTTACTTCATTCAAAGTTGCACCAAATTGAGTTTTAAGCCAAGGGCAAGACAAGAAAAGCCTAGCACAAACCAACACTGAAATGAAAAATCTGCAATCAACAGTTAGGGTGTGCAAGGAAATGATGCAAAAAACTGATTGACAAATTTGTGTCTCCAATGTTGTCATTAATCAAAGTCTCAAAAAAGGGGCAAGTGTTTGAATTTCAGACCATGTTAACTATCATGAACCTTTTATAAATTATCATTAGGAACCTTCTACAAATTATAGGCTAGGTTTCATGAGATGAATGTTGCCTGAGAAATATTATTATTTCAATCATCCACTACAAGGTGGTTTAAAAAACAACGATGTTTACAACCATATTTTCAATACTAAAAACTATAAATAAAACATAAATTTCCGTCTACCGCTTTTCAGCTAAGTTATGCTTGAGAACTCTTGGCATGAGCTTGGCTGGACAGGCGACTAACTTGATTCGCAAGTTATCTCCATACATGAAGGATTATCACATTCCGAAAACAATGACGTGAATTGAAGGGGCAATAGAAGAGAATCAACACTAGTTGTGTAGGCATATGATTGTGTGTATAGCGAACAAATTGAGAGCAAGTTTATATTATCATACAAATCCAAAATAAATACAACGAAGAAAGAAAACAAGAGAAAACGGAATAATACTTATAAAAGGATATTCAATTTTCCAATAAAATGTACTTGATGCAAGCCAAGTCATAAACCGTCAGCAGGTACAAGTAGCTCAGTTACTTTTGACTTACCATGATTAGCACAATAATCCGCAAAAAGATAATGAAAAATATTGTCTACCCACCCGGCAAATCAAAAGCAGCTACTACTACTTAGATGAGATTCAAATAGAGCAGAAACAAAGGCACTTAAAAGTCACCTTTTCGTTTTACGTCTTGATTTACGATCACGTCTTCTACGTTTTTTCTCGCGCCTTCGGTCCCTCCGTCTTTTCTCACGACGGTGTTTCTCTCTCTTAGAAGACTTTTTTCTCCTTTTGCGTTTTTCATCACTGGAGGAGCTAAAATCTGACAAAGAGGAATATGAATCAGACTCGCTATCAGAATCAGACGTATCACTCTCTGTATCAGATGAGTCAGACTCAGATGAATAATATCGTCTTCTCTTCTTCTTTCTTCTGTCTTTTGATGACTTCTTGTGCTTTCCCTTCCGGCGTTCTACAAGGGCATCATCATCAGAGATGTCCTTTCCTCTCGACTTGTTTGACTTCTTTTTTTCTGTCCCAAATGGAAGAAATTTATAGTACAAACTCGTGGTTGGCCAAATTAAAATAAAAAAAACTAAAAAGAAATTTTTGCTATATATTATAATCGTTCATTGAAATTTTGAGCTTATAACACAATTAATGTATCTTTAAACAAACAAAAACAAAGAAAATGCAGTCACTGCATAAATGAGAATGAATGGCACTAGTCAAGTTTCAGGTGATATATTCCATTAAAACCAATGATAGTTGCATTCTTGCATAATTTCAGCTCACAAAATTTATATATTTGGATTATCATAACGGTAATTTCAGCTCAGATACATCACCAATGCCTCATGCTGATCATCCAACCATACTAATTACATGAAAGCTAATATGGATGGATTATCTCCCGAAATATGCCCCATCTGAGTATGATGACAACAACTAACAGTCATAATTTGTAGATCTGCAAAATTTGCATTATTTGGACTTGAAGTTGGCAGTCATAGGATTGATACTCACATAATAACCAGTCCATTTTAGTATCTGTTTCCAACCATCAAATTGTAGGCAATGCGCAAATATATTATTATATAAAAAATGTCACAAACTAAAAGAACTAAAGCTATTTGCTAAGTGACTCCGTTTTATTGTAGATATAAAGGCTGCATAAAGGATTGTGTCCATGAGAACCTTCAAACACTCAGACTTGATGAGACGAAATTTTGGGAGAACTTTAAGTCTCATTTTTCGACCATAAAAACAGAATTATCAAATTCTTCTCTAAAATCAGAAAAACAAAATGGGAAGGGGAAACAATGTAAATACCACCCTTGGAGGCAGCTGCACCATGACTTTTATCATCAACTTCTCCACAGTTAACAATCTTCACAGGAACAATAGGTTTGTTCTTTTTGCTTTCGGTTTCCACAGATTCCATCTTCTTCAGTGTTTCCTGTCCTTCCAGAAGCTTTCCAAACACAACATGCTTCCTGAAAATTTTAACAAAAAAAAAACCTTCTTCAGACACCAATTAATCTAAACATTAATGAATTGGCAAATGGTGCAGCAGCAATCTTGCATGCAGAAACCAACCCATCAAGATGAGGTGTTCGTTTGAACGTAATAAAGAACTGTGAACCATTGGTGTTTGGACCAGCATTTGCCATGGATAAAAGACCAGGCCCATCATGGAGCATCTTAAAGTTTTCATCTGTATAAAAACATTAAAAAATGGGAAATTAACAGTAATTGGTTACAACGTAAAAAAACAAAGAAATGCATGGATGGATTGGTGGAAAGTGAAAAAAATCTTTATAAATCAAATATAACTTTTATCTTATCATCAAGCAGAAAAGAGAAACAATATCTGTGTGCCCAGGGCAAATAATAAGGGATGGTACGAAAATGATGACCGATGACAAAAGGGAGACCTAGGTAAGAAAAATCTTGACGTAACCAAATAAAAGGATTTACAACATTTATAAATCACAAATCAACCACAGATATCAAGAAATTGAAGACGCATAATTAACCCTTGCTCAGCTTAGATATTATGACACATCGACATCTACCATTAATTCAGTTCATGATCTTCTATCCTCTGTAACGTTCATCATGTGTTTACTGGAATTATTTGAGTTAGCAATACAGGTCTTCTTTTTGTCAGGTCCTCCCAATTGTAAAACACACAAACGATGAAACATTCTCACATCATCCAATTGATTACAAACATTATGGTACTTTTGAATTTTGAAAGTTATTAATGACAACTCCAATGTACCCGACCTCACATACTACTCTCATGATTTCATATCAGAACATCAGCCTATAATCATAAAATTGATAATCAATTTTTTTTAAAATGAAATTCTCTCTGTTCCCATTCAACATGCCAAATCAATGGCAAAGGCTTCATGAACTCCAAAGACATAAAAGCAAAAATGTAAGGCCTTAGTGATTTCATATAATCATCAAGTGTAAAGACGCTATTCACAAATAAGGAGCCATCCAAAACCAATACAAAAGATTAAAATTCGATTCTGACACTAGTGAAAAGTGAAACACATTCAAGAGTATCCACATCTTCCTTTGCGAGACCTTGGGTTTAAACAAGCCTTGCAATAAAAGACAAAACAGCTAAATCACAGTATGAACAAAAGAAGTGCTGAATACAAATGCACCTTTCAACATAAAAATTCACTAATCAGAAAATACAACAAACACTAACCCGCGAACTTTCCTCCATAAATGCATTCTCCGCCAGTGCCTAAATGTTGAAAGTGGAGAAAATCAGTATATTCATGTTAAACCATCAGATAAGAACAACTAAAATGGCATGCTCCAAAGGAGCTATACTAAGAGGTGAAGTTCGACTGACTGGTAAAAAACTTGCTCTGATAACTCAAGACGTTAGCCTATATAACAAATAGTCCAACCTGAGAATTGTATTTACGTGGAAACAAAGGATTTTCAGACTGAATTTGCATCCACATGAAAGCATGAGAGTCTCACTTCTGGGCAATATAATCAGAGATCAACTTCTCCATTAATTCACTGTCAACCTAGCAGCTAGCTAGTGAAAATGAATTCTAATCTATAAATTTCAATGGCACACATGACCTTAGCCATCCTCACTCAACTAGCTAGCCATTATTTCAATTTACACAAAAATTACATCAAGGAATCAAGCACTACGATTTAATGCTAGGAGGAAAATTACAATATGGATCCCAATACTCTCACAAACATTCCAATCACAATATGGGTCCTAATACCCTTATTTAAACTCAAATCATGTCTAACAAGAAAAAAGGAGGCTAGAGATACTATAACGAATATTTTCTAAGCAACTAAAGATCAGAAAGCAGACATAAGCACAATATGATAGATTCAATGTACATACCATCTCTCCTTGAAAAGTCACCACCCTGAAAATAAAAAAAGAAAAGATGAAACTAATTAACAACCAACAAGAAAAATTAACCAGATTTTGCCACTCAATTTTCAAGGTAAATCATTAAAACTAGATCAAAACAGAAAAGCACAGCTTTAAAATCTATATCACAATAAAAAAAAAAAGCTTTTGTGATCATCAAACCTGTAGCCCGTAGCAAAATAAGGAAAGCACAAACCAACGGTTCTAACTGATGTGCATGGGAAAAAAAATACAAACAGCACAGGTATAACTTGGCATCATAAAGGTAAGCCGTAAATTGAGGAATCATATAACACATGCCTGTGCCATAAATCCTTTAATAATCCGATGAAAAACGCATCCCTTGAAATGTAGAGGCTTTCCGGTAGTTAATCCAACACCCTTTTCACCTGCCGATAAAATAATGGCCATGCAATGGTATCAAAATTTAATAAGAATCAAAACTGAGCTTTCACAAAACGCAAGTAACAGTGGCAATGAAGATATAAGAAGGAAATCAATAACAAAATAATAAAAAATGTGCAAGTAAATGAGATTTGCATCAAAACTAGAATTCACGTAAAAAGAAGCTTTTAATCTGATACAGAGCATTCAAGTTGAACAAACAACATAAATTTTACTTCCATGGGTAAAAAGACTTATAACAAATTCATTGGTACATAAGATAGCCATAGGAACTAAGTTTCAAAAAAATTAAATTAAAATTTTTAACCAAACACATACTCAAAAAAGTACATGCTTCCTATTGGCAAATAATGAGATGAACAGTGCTGGAAGCTTGATGCAAATGAAAAATCCCAAATGGTGGAAAAAATACCTGTGCATAAAGCACGGAAGTTCTCTGCAGTCTTTGGAACAACATTTGAAAATAGCTGCAAACAAGTAGTTTACAGTTTAGTAGTCCAAGAGAGAAACCTTTAAAATACCAACATAAAGCATGTGGTATAACCAAATTAACCAGACCATTCATTGTGCAGAAGAGTAAACAACATAATCTACCTCAAAAGTCATTCTTTCAGCAGGATCCCCATCAATGGACACATCCAGAAAAACCACATGGTTTTTCTCCTTAGCCATGATTATTTTGCGCCACTGGAAACAATTACTCAAGCACCTCAACTAGCCTGTACAAACAAAAGGACAAAAAAAAGAAAAATCATAGTTAAAGCATCAAAAATGCCCACGAACTTCATTTTCCACACATTCCTCAACCTCACAATCACTCCATCCATTCAACCAGCACACAGATCAAAGCTAAACAGTAATCCACCCCTGGACTCCCCACGAAAACCCACCACCACTGCTGCCGCTAAATACCACAAGATTCACACAAAATAAAACCTAAGCAACCCACTAACCTCAACAACCACCACCCAATCATCAAACCTCTTCCTGACAGTTGCAAAAACCATGGGAGCATGAAGGAACCCCCAACTACAACAAGACCACACAAAATAAACATGAATAACAACAAAAAACCAAGAGCCGTGATCATAAGCAACAACCACCACCATTCTACGATCAAACCCTTTCGCCAACAATTACAACAAACAGCACAAGAGCGAAGCAAAAACGTACCAACAAATCCATAGCACAAACAAGAAGAACCAAAAAAATAGAAAGTCACAAATAGATCGAGAAAGCAGTCCAAACACACCCCGCCCCTCATCCAACCCCAGAGCTAGACTGTTGCAAGCATCATTATTCTAAAAAATAATTACATAAAATTCACCGCAAACACCTCAAGAGTTCCTCGATATCATCATCTGGCATTGAAAAAATACCATGCAACATCAACTAATCCAATCTCCTAAACCTTTCTACGGCAACCCAAAACCCTAGACCCTAACACCACCACCACCAACAAAACCCCCAAATGCCACAAGATCCACACACAGCAAACCAAGACCAGGTAACCCAACACCCTCAAACAACACCACCACCCGCCCAACCATCAAACCCCATTTCCCGGCAATTACAACAAACAGCGCGCAGCACGAACATCAACAATCAGCAAAGATCACAACAAGGTTGAAACGAAACGCAATCGATAGAAGGGGATGACGAAGAGGGGAGAGCTAGGGTTTTACCTTTGCGGGTGTCGCGGTGGAGCAGCTGGGCGAGTCGGGGGTTGGAGGCCTATCCAGAAAACCTAGTTATCGAGACCTTGAGCTCCATCCTGTGAAATTACTATATTGTCCTTTCCGGTCAACTGGCATGGTGGGGTGGTTTTCTTGGTTGTTTTGGGCCGGGTGGCAGGGTAGATGTGGAATGTGTGTTTTGGATGGGCTGAGTTGGTTAAAATTGCGGCCCATTTAAGGGGAAGTGGTCGATGCAAGTGTTTGGCCCATGTATAGGGGACGAATGTTGGAGTTTGGTCCAGCTCAGCTCATATTTGAGCCCATCCAATTACACATAATATCATTTTCTTTAAAAATTGGCAAGTCTCGGTGTTGGGTATATATATCAAAACAAAATTATAATCAAGCTAAGTCGTGTGGTTTAACTTTAAAGCGGGCTTTCATTGTGAAAAAAAAATAAAAAATGAGCCCAATGCTGCTGTGAGAAGCCTACACAAAAGTGTGTAATGCAATTCAAGTCTTAATATTTTTAATTTGTACAACTTGTTTAAAACAAATGAGTATTATATTACTATCTAATCATAAGTTTGTATGCTTAGAAGTGTCTGATTCCTCGTACGAAAAGATTTAAAATATTTAAAATTTTCTGAATAATAATTTATAATAAATTAGTTATGATGTAAATATTAGATGTAAAATCTCTTTATAAAATTTTTTCCCCTTTTTTGTGCCCTTAGTATAAAATTTTATTATGGTAAAATCTTTTAAATAAACTAACAATTTTAAAATATTTCTCATATTTGGACAATAAGAAAATAAAATATTACTTTTCATATATATATATATATATATATATCTAAAAAAATTCCTAATTTATTTTATTTTTATAAGAAAATATTACTTTGTAAAATTTTACATAAATTTATTTTGACTAAGTTAAAATTTATTTTAATTAAATTTCAAAATATCTAAACAAAAGAAATTTTATGTCATCTAAATTTTATATTTTTTTCGCATAATCGTTTGATCCCATGAGGGGCATGTAACAAATGTTGCCCACACACAAATAAATCTGTATGTGTCTCCCTCACACAAATAACTTCCTCAAAATGAAAGGGGGTAAGGACCCGTTTACCCGTCCGCGCTAAACGCCGGCGACCCTTCGGCGTCGCCGGCGATAAAGCTCCACTCCACCTCGTCAATGGCGGCCGCCGGCCATTGCCTATGGCGGCTCACCGCCTCCTTCAACACCTCCATCCATCCCTCCTCCTCCTCATCCCTCTTCCATCTCCTCTCTACCCTCTCCACTACGCAGCAGCGCCGCCAAACCGCCTTCCCCTTCTCCTCCCTCGCCGGCTCGTATACGGCCCGCCGCCATCGAATCCCGCCGGCGCTCACTCTCCCAAAGTTCCAATCTTTCGCCGATTCCGCCCACAACGCCGTCTCCCGTCCGTCGCCGCAGGCCCTCGTTGAGCTTCTTCTACATCACGAGCACGAGCCAACCATCGCTTTGAGGAGATACCGATTCGTCGAGGAAGAGCCCAATCTCGTTGCCGAGTATTTGGATGCCTTGTGCGTGCTGTTGGACATCCTTTTCCGGGGCGGGAAGAGGGTCGCTGCTCGGAAGGTTTTAGCGCGTGTGATTTGTGGGTGCGAAGCTAATTTGCTCGTTCGGTGTTTGATAGAATGCTCGAAGCGGCGTGAAACGAAGCTTTCTGTGTTTAACTGTGTGTTGGGAGCTTATGTTGTTGCTGGCAAGTTTGATGATGCAGTTGAGGTCTTGTGGGCGTTGGTTGAACATGGTATCTTTCCCGGTGTTCAATCAAGGAACAGTCTTTTGAGTGGATTGGTGAGATCGGGTGCTGTTGACAGAGCTGAGAGTTTGTACAAGGAGATGCTTGACAAGGGCATGAAGTTTGATCGCGTGACAGTGGATGTGATGATGCGAGCCTGCATGAAGAGAGGGAAGCTGGAGGAGGCCGAGGTGTACTTCAAACGTTTGAAAGCTTTGGGGATTAAACTTGATTCGTTTGCGTATCATACCATTATTCAAGTTGCTTGCAAGCAGTCTGATTTAAAGAAGGCGTGTTCATTTCTTGAAGAGTTGAAGGTATCGGGCCATTCTCCTATGGATGTTACTTATGCCTGCCTTATTGGTGCCATTGTAAAGTATGGGAATATGGAAGATGCTTTGAAATTGAAGGAGGAGATGAAGGAAAAAGGTTTGCCGTTGAATTTGTCAGTAGAGACAAGCATTATGAAGGGGTATTGTACGCAGGGAAAGTTAGAATGCGCAATGGAGCTTATGACCTGTTTAAACAATGCTGGGATTAAGCCAAGTAATGCAGCTTATTCTGTTCTCATTGAAGGGCATTGTATTAAGGGGGACGTGGAGAAGGCGTACAAACTTTTCAACCAAATGAAGCTGACAGGTCTGTCACCCCATGTTTCCGATGTCAATTCTCTTATTACTTTGTTGTTGAAAAATAGTAAGTGGGTTGAAGCCTCGAAGTTGTTTGATGAGGCAATGGAGTGTGGATTAGCTGATGCTTTCACATGCAATGTTCTCATATATTGGTTCTGCAATGAAGGCAGGCTAGATGAAGCTTATCAATTGTGGGAAAAGATGGCGAATAAGGGGGTGATGCCGAATGTCATATCATACAATTCCTTAATTTTCGGATATTGTAAGGCACAAAAAATGGATGCAGCCATGTCGATGTTATCAGAAATGCTTGCTAAAGGGGTAAAGCCAAATGTTATTTCCCATACTACTATTATAGACGGGCATCTCAAAGAGAAGAAGATTGAGGTTGCTTTAGAATTGTTCAATCAAATGCTGTCCTCAGGAATTGCTGCCAATGATTTTACATACAACACAATTATCAATGGGCTATGCAAGGCCGGCCAAATATCAAAAGCGATTGAAGTTATGAATAGGTTCAAGAAACAAGGCTTCATACCCTCATGCATCACATACAATAGCATTATTCATGGACACATAAAACTTGGCCAATTGAATCAGGCTCAGCTAGTTTACAATGAGATGTGCCAAATAGGCATATCACCAAATGTGGTAACTTACAGTTGCATTATTGATGGATGCTGTAAAAGTGATAAATTTGATTATGTTTTGGAGATGTATGAGAATTTGATGAAGTCGGGAATTGACTTGGATACCACTGCATACTGTGTTCTAATTGATGGTTTTTGCAAGAAGGGAGTAATGGAGCATGCACTTGAGCTCTTCAATGAACTATCTGAAAGGGGGCTATTCCCAAATGCTGCCATTTATAATAGCCTTATTTCTGGGTATCGTGATAGCAAAAACATGGAAGAAGCGCTTAAGTTATATGAGAGAATGTGTGAAAAGGGAATTGTTGTTGATTTAGCTACTTACACCACCTTAATTGATGGTTCACTAAAAGCCAATGATGTAGATCTTGCTGATGCAATTTATAATGATATGCTGTCAAAGGAGGTGATACCGGATATGATTGCTTACACTGTCCTTATAACTGGCCTTTGTAGCAATGGGCAGGTAATGAAGGCTAGAAAATTGTTTGATGAGATGTTGAGAAAGAAGATGATACCAAATGTCCTTATTTGTAAAGCACTTATTGTGGAATATTTTAGAGAAGGAAGTGGGGATGAAGCTTTTAAGTTGTTTGACGAGATGCTGGATAGAGGATTGGAGCCTTGTAATGCAATTCTCAGTGCCCTTGTAGATGAAGGCCTTAAATGATATGTCTTGATATCTGTCTCTTTGACTTGTATGCAAATGATCTTAGAGTGTTCTCAGAGGTATGGTTCCCTATGTTACAGAGATAACTAATCTCGTTTAACTCTTGATTATTCTGTTTGGTGTCCAAGAAGTTGCAGTTAATGAATGATCCTATAGCATGTTCTCTGAGGTATTGAGCTCCGTTACAGAGATAACTGATCTTCTGATCTTATTTAGCTCATGTTATATTCAATTGAGCATCCCCGAAGTTGCAACTCATGTGTTGTGGCTTTTCGCCATTGTTTCCAAATATTAAGAGTGTCCCATTTCAGTTGTGCAGCTGAGGGAAAGAGGCAAAGTCGCTACCTAGAAGATTGATATGTCCCAACATCTTTCTTAAGGCTTAAGATAAGCCATTTCTGGGGTGTAGCATATGGAAAAACCCACGGAACCAGATTTGTTAAGGTGTGCACTTGCCATTTCCAAAGCCACCCTTTTGTTTCATTGAAGATCTTTGTTTGTTAGAAAATATGTGGCGGATGTTTGATTCCCTGCTTTGGCGCAAGTGAACCCATTTTCATTTCAAAACAAAAGGCTAAATGGGCCACCATAGTGCAACTCAAATAACATAAGATGAAGCATGGATGCTTTGAGAGCTTTTTACCTTTATTTGATCTGCAGGTCATATATCTTGTTAAATTCAAAGAAACATGTAATTAGTCAAAGAGACTGAAGGCTTACCTGCTTGGTTCGCACTGTATGCTAATGTGATGGTTGTTCATACTCTCGATGCAACGGGTTGGTTTACAGGTCAGTTTGCACATTATTCAATTTTAGTAACTTGCAAATTTTGTCAATTTAGGATTGCTATAAAATTCTGTTTCACAATGTGATAAAAAAAAAACTCTAGAACTTGATGACATGTTTTGCCTTTCTTTTTGTTTTGTATTGTTCCATAAAATTTTGGAGCTTGATATGCTTTATAATGTTTCAACTTGAACCTTGGCTCCATTTCTTGACACTAGAATAGGTGAAGTAGACGGAGAATAATAATGTTTTTTCATTTGCTAAGCACTTAATAGAAGGCATCAGAGGTAGTTGATGCGTTGATTCAGTGTGTATGCTGTTGGATGATGCAAGGAAACACTGTTTAGACCATGTTCCTTTTTCTCTGGTTTGAATTAGCTCTGGACATAACATGTATTTAGCAGGAAAAATATAGGATCATTTCAACTAATGATGGGTAAAATTTCACCTTTTGTTGAAATAATGGTTGCCTGCTCATGGTACTATATGTTTAGCTTCGTACTAATGGTCCACAAAGCTATCTTGTAGCCATTTTAATTTTTGCTAGGTTGGTATCAGGAAATTTCATAGTACTGTGGGTACTACTTTTTTAACCATGTTACCTTTCCATGTGTCCGGTATTATTTGTGAATTCTGTATATTTATCTTCATCATTCTTGACTTGTAATGTTGCTTATCATATTATCCACATGTAAGTCTCTGAAGAACACTCTACTGTACCTTTTTTGTAGATTGCCTGGTTGAAATTTCTACAACCGAGGTATTGGCACAAGGAATTATAACACTTTCGTATAGAACAATTAACAAGACAAAAAAATGGATTGATCTGCTTCCAGAGTAGTGTCCAGTAGAACAGATCAAGTCTATGAAACAAACCCAGTTGGTGAATTTGATAATTATATGGAAGATGGATCCTTTAGTGACTTTTCCAGACCTTTCCCTGGTTGATGATTCTCAGTATGGTGTCTCGTATCTGGGTATTTTATCTTTTTGGGTTCTGCAGTCACTAGCTCATTAGTATCAGAAGCAATCTTTGTCTCAACTTCTTTTGCAACACTTGAATCATCTTTGCTTCCCAGAGAAACTGCAGTACTTGCAAGCAATAAATATGTAAGATAACACTACGGCTACAAAATGAGAGTGTGATTAATATATGGAACGGAATTGGTTTCAATTGGTCTTGAACCGAATCTCAGTGGGATTTAATTCAAATTCGAAGCAAACAAGGCCTAAATTTTGGGCCAAGTAAAACTCGGCTCAACTCTCAACTAAGATGGGCAAAACTGATGGAGATGTTGAGGTGAGCAATTACCTGGGTGAGAGAAGAACCAAAGGATTAGGACACACAGTAAAAGAATCAGAGGAATGGCATGAACAGCTCTCTCCCCTGTCCTGCCCCTGGGCATCAACTCCTTCTTGGATGACAATGGGTCATACTTGGGAAGCAGCTCTACATCTGATTTTCTGGCCATACCTTGGGAATCCTTCATCAGATGAGGAGCAATGAGCAAAAGGAGCTCATCTGCTGTCCTGTACATGCTTGCCGACCTGTGCATCTGTATACCCAAGAAGTTTTCTAGCCCAAAACAATGAGCAAAAACAAAGAAGCTTGCAGAGGAATTGAGATTTAGATTGGAGTAAAGTGGTATTTATTTATACTTGAGGTGAGTAATCTCCAAGGAGCTCATTCCTTGCTTGGAGTTGAAAAAGGTGAAAAAATTTGATTGGTTTTGAAGTTGGAGCTCTCATATTTGGACCTCATCATCTTATTATATTTATGCCTAACTTCCTCTTTGGAATGTCCACATGCCATGCTTTTGCAACTTGATGTCTTCTTTTATGGGTCAACATGTGAAAGAGTTTGTTACATATGCGCGCCTAATCTTGGGATTGAGTCAATTCTGTTGATTTTCCACTGAAGAAAGGGTTGGCTTGCTTGCCAACCAATTGAAACTAGTAAGTCAATGGCTTGAAGGGTGGATGAAAGAGCTTGCCCACTATTCTAATGTTAACAGTACGTTTGCTTAAGTTTTTTAAAATATTTTAACATTATCATTCTTCCAAATACAAGCAAATATATTTCTTTATAAACAAATATAATAATATTTCTCAAATATCAAACATCTCGGGATGCACAGTCAGCCACATTCAGAATAAAAAAGTATGAGCGGGTAAAGCTTCCCGTCTCATCGTTGTAATAGGAGCATGTAAAATATTGGTGGGAACAATTTCAGTAGTGTGTAAAATTATTTACTCTCCTTCGTTGTCTCGTTTATTTACGTTGGTTTCCTACGAAATAAATTTTGTATAAATGCCAAAAAAAAATTTTATATAAAAAAATTTAGCAAAATCTTAAATGAGAAGACAAAAACCGGGATACCCGAAATTTAAATTCAAGACAAAGTACAAATTCATTCTCAGTTCGTTTCTTTTAGTAACACTGAAAGACTCTAATTCCCTCTCCATGTTCACAAACTAGATCAAAATAGAAGATTATGGTAGTCCATATATATCTTTACAAACACAAGGAAAGTGTGCATTTCGTCCATAAACATGGTAGATGAACCTGTGTACAAATAGGAATGTCATTAAGTTAAACTAAATTGTTTGATAAATCAATATAAAAAAATAGTAAGCTTAAATATGATATTTTAATTCATTAATCATTATTTTACGTTGTATATTGACTATTATTTTCTTCCACATTGTCCATGTACATGACTTTACTTACTAATTGAATTGTATAATAATTTAAATAATAATCATTTCTAAAGCTGGGCAGTTTTATTTATCATGATTAATTTAGACCATCATTGACATTAAATTTATGTAGGGCAATATTTTCCTAATAAGTTTAACCCCAATAAAAATGTATTATTTTTCATTATTTTTATTCCTAATATTATTTTTGGTCATTATTATTTCCAATAAAACTATTATTTCTCTTAATAAAAAAATTCTAATATTAATTTTGTTCATTCTTCACTTCTCTATTTTTTAATTAATTTTTTGTACCTATATATGATCGGTACTTATTTTAAGATAATATTTTAATTATTATCTTCAAAGTTTTCAAGTATAATTCTGTCAAAATTAGAAATTCTGTCAAAAGTTATTAAACAATTTAATTAATTTTAATCAAAGATAAAAAAACTCTTTAAATATATTTTTCTTGTAATTCCTGCTATATTTAAGAACTTTTATTTTTTTAATATTAAAGCACTAAGGTCTTTCTCGCTCTCATCACATTTAATTCTAGCCCCACAATAATTTTGTGAGTCCTTAATACTTACTTAATTTAGAATTATTATTATTTATTATTAAAAAAGTATTGGACTATAATACTGCCTACATTAAAAAATTTAAAATATTAATAAATTGTAATATATTTATAAGTATACTATCAAACTAAAATTTATTACTTTAACGCAATATACTTAATTTAGCTTTTTCCAATTTTTATATTTATTTATTTACATATTATTATTTATTGTTAAAAACAATTTAGAGTACAATTATATTTGAATTGAAATCTTTAAAAAAATAAATTTTATGTAGTTATTAAAATTTTAATATATGTATATGACTATATTTTATACTAGAGTTAAATAAATATTTACTATTTTATTTAAATATATTATAAATTAAATTTATATATTTTTAATATAAATTATTAATAAGTTTCAAATATACACAGTAGCATGTGCACACTGGGTGGGTGTTTGACTAGTTTGGACCCTTCACCAGTTAATTATCAATTTTGTTTATGTGACAATCCAGCTCACTCACGAATTGAACCAGAACATTACGCGTCTCGAGTGGATCTACTCTCGATGTCTCAATATGAAAGATGTCAATTATTATGCATGGATGAATATACGAAACCTTAGCATGCTACTATATGGACATATAAAAATAATTACACTAAAAATGATAAAAATTCAATCTCTCCTGACCACCCTGTTAAATCAACATATATATATATATATATATATATATATGTTGATTTAACAGGG